>BJBW01006806.1:984-26535 GCA_004320125.1 Scolopax mira
TCTGAGCTCATGGCTATGACGCCACAGAGAGAGCTGCCCAGTGGCAATGTAGCGGGGAGAGACCCTGCTCAACGCTTTTGTGGGGGTTTTTTTCTTTGTTTTTGGTTGGCTGTTTGGTTGGGGGTTTTTTTTGTTACTTTTTTCAGCCATGATGTTGGAATCATGGAAGTGTCAGAGTTGGAAAGGACCTCTAGAGATCATCTGGTCCAACTCCCCTGCTAAAGCAGGGATGCCTAGAGCACATCACTGCCTGCCTCCAGAGTGATCTTGAAGATGCCTAGGCAACAGCACTCCACTACCTCCCTGAGGTGCCTGTCCCAGTGCTTTGTCACCCTCACCATAAAGAATTTTTTCCTCATATTTGAATGGAACTTTCTATAGCCCAGCTTGAGCCCCTTGGCCCTTGACCTCATTTCTGGAAACCACTGAAAAGACTCTGATTCCAGCATCCTTTAACCCTTTAACAATTAGATACTTATAAATAAGGACTCTCCTCAGCCTTCTCTCCTCCAGGCTGAAGAGTCACATCTCCTTGAGCCTTTCCTTGTAAGGGAGGTCCTCCAATCCCTTAATCATCTTTGTTGTCCTGTGATGGACTCTCTCCAGTAGTTTCCTGTCTCTCTTGAATTAGGGGGCTTTAGAACTGAATGCAGTGTTCCAGTTGTGGTCTCACCAGTGCAGTGTAGAGGGGAAGAGTGATCTCCCTTGACCTAATGGCCACACTCTTCCCTTTATAGCCCAGGATCCTATTGGCCTTTTTGGCAAAAAGGGCACATTGCCAGTACATGGAAAGTGTGCTATCTACCAGGACTCCCAGATCCTTCTCGTCAGTAGTGCTTCCCACCACTACTGGGAGTTCCAGAAGACCAATCACTAACCTATATTCATGTCTGAGGTATTTCCTCCCCAGGTGGGGGGGGAATATATTTTTGCAATAAGGTGGCAAACCTTACGTTTGCCCTTATTGAACCTCATTAGGTTCTTCTCTGCCCAGCTCTACAGCCTGTTTGGTATCATCAGCAAACTTCCTGAGGATACACTCTGTTCCCTCACGCAGGTCATTTATGAATATGTTGAATAGGAATGGGCCTAGTATTGACCCCTGAGGGACACCACTTGTCACAGGCCTCCAACTTGACCCCACTCCATTAATTAGAACCCTCTGAGTTCTGTTACACAGCCAGGACTCAGTCCAACTCACTGCCCCCTCATCTATCCCACACTTCCTTAATTTTCTAACAAGGATATTATGGGAGACAGCATCAAAAGCCTTGCTGAAGTCAAGGTAGATGACATCTGCTGCTCTCCCTTCATCTAACCTACCAGTTACAACATCATAGAAGGTTATCAGATTGGTCAGGCGTGATTTACCCTTGGTAAATCTGTGTTGACCAATACCGATAACTTCTTGATATTCAATGTGCTTGGAGATGACATCCAGCATGAGCCGCTCCATTGTTTTCCCCAGGACAGAGGTGAGACTAATTGGCCTGTAGTTTCCTGGGTCCTCCTTCTTGCCCTTTTTGTGGACTGGTGTGATATTTGCCTTCCTCCACTCCTCAGGCACTTCTCCTGTTCTCCAAGATATCTCAAAAATATCTTTGCCCTCTTGGCCCTCTGTTTTGCATTCCTGACTAGACAGTGCTGGAAACACAGCAATGGTGAGGTGGGCTTTAAGCTGAGGGACTTGGGGATGGGGTGCAAGGTGGCCGATGCTCACATCAACTTAGCCAACTGGGAAATAAGCTAGGCCATGCAGAACAGTGACAAGTGTTGCTCAGCTCACTCCCAAGATGAGATCCAGAAGGCCCATCATCTCAAGGGTGTGAATGGCTGTGGTGGATCCTGTTGCTGCCCTCCCAGGAAACCTGCCTGCTCTACTACCTCTCTGAAATGCCTGTACACCAACACACACAGCATGGGGAATAAATAGGAAGAATAAGAATCTCTGTGGTTGAAGGGGCATAATCTCATTACAATCACAGAGGCAGGGTGGGTTATTTCACATGACTGGAATGCTGTCATGGGTGTCTGTACTTTCTAGGAAAGACAGGCCAGAGGGGTGAGATGGTGCAGTTGGTCTCTCATTGTGAGGACAGCATCTGGGGCTCCAAAGTGCTTTTGGAGAGCCAGATAATACACACAAGCTGAGGGTGAACTTGAGAAGTGCTGGTACTGTGGTCAATATGCAAGGGACCAAGTCTGGGGCTAGGAATGGATACAGCCACCCCAAGACTCCCCTCTGGGAAGGAGTGAAGAAAGCAAGAGGGTCCTCTCTGACCCTCATAACTCAAGGGGAGGGTCTCCCTCACCATTCTCTCTGATCTTGGCCTCCCTGCAGGAAAGAACCAAGCACACCTTGCCATCAAATCTGGTGCAAATATGGTTGCACTCACTAGACTGAAACAGGTTGGGGCCCAGGGGCACGGACAGCTGCCGGCAGTGCCTGTGATGCGCTCTGGTGCCTGCTACACCCCAGGGGATGTGTTACAATGGGGGCAGGTATCAAGGGAGCAGGAGGCAGATGAGTGGTCTGCAGCAGGATGTGGTGCAGAGGAACCCGGAGCAGAGCGATTTTGCCTGGGGAGCCCTGCTGTCTGCTGCATTGAAGCAGTGCCAGTTCTTGACCGTTGCTGGACACATCATAATGCTCTTCATGTTCTGCTTGTGGCTCCAGAAAAGGATCCATCAGCGTTATGGCAGTGATGAGCAGAAGAGCTCCAACAGCAGGAAGAAAAAGGAGGTGATCTCCAGGACCAGCATGAAGGAGGTAGAGGAGGAAGGATGGAAAGAAGATGATTCCAATGAAAAACAGCATCTGTTCAGGGTGCTCAGTGCGGAGTATGGCCCACAGGAGACAGAAAGTGGAAACGCTGGTGGGCAATCTCCTCGGTGTCCTCCAGGAGCACTTGTGCAAGAGCCTCCTCATGGTGCTACAGGCAGCCATTGGAGTAGGCAGTGCCTTTGAAGGTTGGAGTTCCTGTGTTCACGATGCTGTCTACTGCCTGCTTGTGCCTCTGAAGCTCTCCCGTGGGCACAGCTTCCTGGAGCTGGGCACTGTGCAGGAGGTGTCAGCAAAGCACTGTGTCCGTGTCTAGCTGGAGTGCACCTGCTGGAGGGAGGCGCCTGTGAAGGACATGCTGTGCTTCATCCACCACCAGCCCTATGAGGCGCTGGGGAGAAACCATGATTCTGGACTTCTCAGCAACCTCTGCACTGGCCACTACATGGATGCAGAGAAAACCGCCCGCTGGTTCCAGAGCCTGGAGAGCTCAGCCTAGGGGAAGACATCTCATTCGCCTCATGACGCTCTGAGGGTGCTGCCTTCCAGGCGCTCCTGCAAGATGGAGATGACCCATGCCTCCAGGTGGTCCCTCTTGGTTGTGTTGCTGTTTGGTGTGCAGCAAGGTGACTCGGACATCTTCCTGAGCAGCCAGGCTCCGGAGGCCATCTTCACCCCCGGCATGATGTGGGCAGAGAGCTCGGCTGTGGCAGAGGCCAAGTTCTTCAGCCACATGGCTAGGCAGGCCCTGCATAACACCGTCCACCTCACATGCCTGCAGCTCTGCACCAGCACCCTGGTGGGCACAGCCCTCTGCCCCTATGCCTTGAAGACAGCTGTGATGCATCTGCTGAACACCATACCCACCTCAAGCTGGGCAAGGGCATCGTCCCTGATGCAGTTGCAGGATGTTCTCTTGTACCTGCGCAGCTGCCTGGAGGAGAAGCACCTCAATCACTTCTTCTTTGGCAATGACCACTTGCCCAAGGACATCATCTTGCCCCCAGCCTTCCAAGAAGCCAAGCCTCTCAACCTCTTCCAGTGCCTGCTGTAGGATCTAGGAGCCCACAACAGGGCACTGTGTGAGCTCGAGGAACTGGAAGGTCAGCTCACAGGACTCTTGCTCTGTGCAGTCTGAAAACAGTTTTCAAGGAGAGAGTTCTGTTTGTGTCTCCTGGGTGCCCTGGTGTCTTCCAGAGGGTCCTTCTCTCTGGGAGCTTCCCTTTGTACACAGTTTGGAATACATTTTCTTGTTGTTGTTGTGTTGGAAGAAAAGCTGCATCTCTGCATGTGTGTGCATCTGTCTGCGGGGCAAGGTGGGCCTTGGGTGCTGACTGCTCAGCCGCCCCAGAGTTGGGGAGCGTTTTGCTGAAGGGCTGACGGGGTGGGCTCTGGTTTCCCTGATTCTGTAGTTCAGGCTGTCCCTCCTGCCTGTGCTCCTGCCTTGGAGCAATGGGAAGAATGAGCCCCCTCCCGAGCTGTGCACATTGTCTGCATGGCTGTGTAGGTAGGGAGCCTGAAGTGGCTTCCTTGAGAGCCAGAGGCCCAGCAAGCCCTGGGAGCTGACAGCATTGCCCTTGGGCAATCTCGGTGAGGTGGGTGTGACGCTGCCTGAGTGGGGACCCCTTTGCTGTGTCACAAGTGCAGAGTGGGACTGTGTGCCCTTGTTGTCAAGAGGGCCAATGGAATCCCAGGCAGCATAGGGAACAGTGTGGCCAGCAGGTTGAGGGAGGTCATTCTTCCCTTCTACTCTGCACTGGTGAGTCCACAACTGGAATACTGCATCCAGTTCTGGGCACCCCAGTTCAAGAGGGACAGGGAACTACTGGAAAGAGTCCAGCATAGGGCAATGAAGATGATGAAGGGATTGGAGCATCCCCCTTACAAGGAAAGGCTCAAAGAGTAGGGGCTCTTTAGCCTGGAGAAGAGAAGGCTGAGGAGAGATCTTATCTACATTTACAAGTATCTAAAGGGTGGGTGGAAGGATGATGTAGCCCTTTTCAGTGGTTTCCACCGATAGGATGAGGGGCAACGGGCACAGGCTGGAATATAAGAAGTTCCATTCAAATACAAGGAAAAACTTCTGTACAGTGAGGGTGACAGAGCACTGGAAGAGGCTGCCCAGGGAGGTTGTGGAGTCCCCTCCTCTGGAGTTCCTCAAGACCCTCCTGGATGCAGTCCTGAGTGATGTGGACTAGGCAGGGGAGTTGGACTAGATGATCTCTAGAGGTCCCTTCCAACTCTGACAATTCCGTGATTCCATTTCTTCACAATTGGGTCTTGGAGAGCGGACATCTAAAAACCAGCAAGGCATTTAGACATTACAGCAGTGGGGGTAACTGGAGCTCCTAACAGACCAAATTATACTGCAAGGTACTAAAGGAAATCTTAGGACTCCTTTAATGTTGCAGCTATTCCTTTCTCTCAGCCTCATCCCATCTCACTAGCCTTTTGTTATCAGCACTGAACCAATCCCTCCTTACAGGAACAGCACCTGTGGAAGTCCCAGTGTAGCACGCTTTTATTTCAACTAATGCTCCTTTGAGAGCATCAGGAAAAGGGCTGCTGAATGTCACCTCTGAAGCCATTTGCACTTACAACTTTTCTGGTATTTGGGCTGTTTCCTCTTAAGCTAGACTTGTATTTAATTCTTTCTATGAAGAATTTAATTTAAAGTACTCTACTTGTAAAGAGCGTGACAGTATAAGGTACTGCTCTAACAATCTTTTAATACTCTGGCTGTGTATTTGCCAAATACACAATACATTCAAAATGTTATTGCTGTAATTATCTTCTACTCCTTATTGCCACCATTTTAATTCTATCCAATTATTGGACAGATATGTGTATCCAAAGGCTGTCTCAGATGCAAAAGACTTTGAATGAAATATTTGCAATACAGAAAACAGAAAGGGATACCCCTGCTAAAAAATGCAGATATGTAAAATACAGATAGAATACAGTGGTGTGCAAGTAAAACGATGTGTGTTTCAATCCAATGTTGCAGAAGCATGAGATACATTTGCTACAGTTACCTCCAGTAAGAACTTCAAAGTTTAGCTGACACATATTAATCAGTTCTCATGCACCCAGTCAGCCCCGAGATTAGGTAGTAGACATACAAGATCTGTGGAAAAATACCTATGGCAGATACTAGGAAATGTTGAGCAATTAGTTGACTTTTGCAGCACCCTGGAGGAAAGTGGTAACAATTCAGACCCTACATTTAGTATCCCTGTCTGGGGCTTTGTTTCTTTAGCACCCCTAGATTGGGAGTGTTCAGCCAACAGGCCATTAAGAGGAGTGGGTTGAAGCATATTTACAGAAATTTCTTTTAGTGAGGACCCCTCCAATGGGAACTGGGAGTGCTCACCCCAGTGGGAGTACATACTATGTGAATCATCAGCTTCCTGCTGCTAGTTCTCATGAGCCTTGTTTGACTTCCTTCTGAGAGGGACTACCTGACTGCTGGTCATGTGGTGAGTGCTCAGCTAACAGTGTAGCATGGTGACCAGACTTCTCGGTCATCTGATGCGGGTGATTGATCCCCATCATCATCTAATCATGAAACTGTCCCAGAGCAAAGTGATAAATATTTCTGGGTATTGCAGATACCTTGCAGCTAATGCGACAGCTGTCTATCAACAATAATGACCTACATGTCAAATGACATCAAATTTCCTTTTGATTATTTATATTGGGAACATTTTAACTAATTAGCATATAAGCTTTTGTCGAATGAGACATAAATGTACAGAAAATCAAGAGGCATCATCCCATATTCCGTCTTCCTGTTCTTTTAGCTGACCCCGACAGAGATGCTACTTAAACTTTTCCATTTCTGTCTGTTCCTTTGGAACTATTAAGATGTATCTCTCACCTAAGAGCAATGAGCAAAAAAAAAGCATAATATTTTTAGTGCCTGTAACTTACTCTGCCTTTGTCATTTGAGTCTACTATTGTTGACTCTTCATTTCAGCTTCTGCAGTATGTGTGTAGCAATAAAGCAATGCAACTTCCCTGAAGAAGCACTGCTGTAAAAGTGTGGAGGGCCTCGCTGGCCTGTGTAGGAGCACAGAGATGTCAAATCATCCTCACATTAGTGTTTTACATGTACATGCTGACATGTTGATTGTATCATGGATTCTAAGCACACGCGATTGCAAGCAATGTCACAGTACAGAGAGCAATGTCGTGACACTGTGGTTTGGCTGTCCTTGTTCTGCACCAGCTACTCTGGATGTACTTCTGTCTTGATCCCCTAAACCGTCTCTCTCTTCAAAGAGTGGGATGCTATTACTTGCACAGCACCTCTGCTGTGTCTGGAGTTAAAAGCAAACCATCCTGCTGGTCCTTTTCACACACCTCGTTCACACATTCCCCCATTTTCCCAACGTGGTGTCAGAGTGCTCACGCAATTGCTTGTCCCAGGAGGGGGAATTAGGGGAGGAGAGTATTATGCTAGGCTGGGGTGCCAAAAGAATTGGGAAAAATAAGGAATTCCCTTCCTTCAGGAAGGAAATAAAGTCCCCCAAGGAAAGATTGTCACAGGGAGACCAGCTCAGCGAAGGAGCAGCATCCTGGCGACAGGAAAGACATTCCCAAACGAACATACAACATCCTAAACTGCTGTGTCCTCTTTCTTTACTGATCATGTGGTGGCTTTGCACAACGTTGTGTTGTGGTCAATGAACTATTGTAGTTTGTGGTGATAAAACAGCAGCCAGTGATAATTCAGACCCAGTTGCAATTCTGTGAATTAAAGGTGGTATAGGAGGACAAGGATATTACTGAAGTTTTGATGCTTTGTATCCTACTTCTAGATGAGATTCATCAGTTTGTTGTGCATAAGCCTGGGATTGGAACTATAAACTTTATCTACGATAAAAATATTCTTCAAATTTTAGGTGTTGGCAGAGTCCTTTGAAATATATTCCTGTTCTTAGCGGGGTATGCCTATTAAACTGTTTTAATTTTGTGCTTACGGTAGTTCTGCTGTCATTATTATTATTGTTGTTGTTGTTGTTATTTATTTTCCATAGGGCTTTAGTGGAATCTTTTTAAAAAGGAGCATTAAGGTGAAACAAGTTCACCTTGCTTCTAGACAATAGTGTCTATTGACTCTTGCCCAAAAACCAGGAAGAATTAGTCCAGAAAATACAACATTACAGAAAAACAAGCAAGTATTCAGTGCATCATGTACAGAGAAGCAGACCTCAAACTCAGTTATGTCCCGTGGAAATGTTATAAGATGAAGTTTAACTGCTGATGAAATCATGTGCCCTGATGTAGTTACATTTAGAATAGGGCTTGGTGCCAGCATGCCTAATGGAAACAGAGTAGAAGCACATAGCTCTTTAGAAAATAGATTTTCATCTCAGGAATGCAGCCAACATCCACACATCTGCATGGACGAGACAGAAGCAAATAAAGAAGCAATTAGAAGAGGCTTCTGATACTGCTTTGGCATCTGAAAGCAGGGTAAGAAAATATCCCTTCAACAACATGTCAATCCTGACATATATATATTATTATGTAGCAATTGCGGAAGAAGGAATCAAGTTTTTAAATCCCACTTCAGTGACAAGCACATTAAATACTGTGGAACCTTGAAGCACTCATGTCAATAACTGTGTCTGTCAGCCAGGCAGTGACTACCAGCAGGTTCTTACAGATGAAGATCTATGTAGATATGTAAATAAGAAAGAAACTTTCAGCAGCAAGTGATCTTGTCAACTTCTACAAAGAACTTCCCTAATACTCTGCAGCAAGGGATTTATTGGAGTAGCAAGAACTCATTTAATGCCAACTTGGTGCTTACAAATCTTACCTCAAATACAGATTATCCAGTAAAATTCAGTTTTTCTGAGTTCCCAGTAAAATCTTCCCAGTAACCAGTATAGTAACCAGGAATGTGAACAAAACCAAGTGAAACATGGAAGAAAAAACAGGAAAAAGCTTCAGTTGTTAGATCTGATTGAATTGGGAAGGATTAAGCCGGGAGAAAATGTTTTAGAATTCAGACTTCATGTGATTATTGAGATATAATGATATTAATATTAGCAGATAGTGAAAAAAATCCAACACTAAAACAGGGAAACATCAGTTTTCATGGTTCAATCTGCATCTTCAACACTTAGTGTTGAAAATTTTTATTCATTGGTTGCAGATGATCTTTTATGAGTTTTAAAGGAAAATGCTATGGATGGTGTCTTCTGTCAGCCCATAATTTTAACAACCAGAATACTGCATATGTAAAATTTGTATTTAACTTCACATTACCAGTTTGTAACATTTCCTACTGCAAGAACCAGAGTGGAATCATTGGTTGGTCTAATTTGTGTAATACCTGATTTTCATATTAGAAAGAGCGGGAACATTATGATTTTTATGACTTAATGTAATTTTTGGAACCAACTATCCAGTCCCTCAAATACAGAAGTGTGACATCAAGGGTTTTATGATGCTGTGACAGTCATGAATATTACTTACATGCCATCTGGTTCTACGGTTTGTAGTCTATAATGTCTAGTAATTTTTTTCCATATTTGGAAAAAGAATGACAAACAACAAAATAAAACCCCAAACCAACACCCTCCTTCCCACCCTCCTCCGCCCCACTATTTTTAATACAAAAGCATGTCCCTGTGCCTCCAAATACAGAGCAGATTTGCAAGGCAGATGCTAGGGGACTGGCTTGGTATTGAGCAAATGATGGAATTATTGACTTAATTCCTGACTGTGTACTAGTTGATTTCCAGGGCAACATACTGATTAAAACATGAAAAGTTCTATAGGTTCTATTCAGCCAACTCACGAGACTTAACGTAGAAAAGACCCCTTTTTCTGCACCTATAACCTGCTTGGGAATGCTTTTCTGCTGCAAGTGTCCATTTCATGTGGTCTTTTGTTTTGTAACATAAGGCAGCGTGAGCAAGTGGCCAGCCTCTGCTTAGGGCCATGTCAGAGGTATACGCACATGCTTCTTATCTTTAAAGGGCATGTAATATTCCTCTGAACTTCAAGGTGACTAAATGGATTGATGAAGGATTCAGTGTGTTTATCGTAATTTCTTAAAACTGTTATCTGTGATACTGACTTGACACATTAATCTTAAGGAATTATAACCCTGTGTTGAGTTATTGATGCTTGGAGGGTAGAGAAGTCAGTGATTTTTCACTAGAATGAAAATGATGCTCATTTTTGTCTTGGAAGACAGTGTGGTAGGTAATAAAGTTCAGAAGCCAGTGTCTGTGGCATTGCAATGATAAGACAATCATAAATTTTCCTTCTTTATCATTGTAGAGATGTATGTATGTCTTACTTGAGGTTAGCTTTGGGCCAGCAGAATAAAGGTTTTGGACACTGTAGAATGAAAGATATGAAACTGTGAACTGGATTGAGTCCTCATCAAAAACATTTGTGTGGAACGTCTTCATTTATGTTCTTGGGGTAGAGACCCCATGCCAGTGGGTACAGCAGGAGGTGATTCAATGTCTGTTGATGGATCATTTTCTTATTCTCATTCGTTAACCTCATGCTAAGCAACCTTACTGAGTTCTGACATAATTAGTCAGCAGCTAATTTTGGTGTTACTAAAGTATAGACAACTATAAGCCCTGCTTCTGGAGATGCATTATGTGTTTGTAGGCTGTATTAGTGGTATGAAAGGGGCAATAACAATAAATTCTTTTATCCCTAATTTTGCATAAGCTAAGGCTGTCAAATTCATCCTAAAATGTGTAAGTGATGTCCCTTGACACAAGTGAAGTTTCCATGCAAATATATTTTATCATTGAATCATTGAAATTTCACTGTGACATGCATTTGTTCCACATGTGTAAGACAAATTGCATTTGAGTGTTTCTTGTTGCACAAACTTGCCTTCCCTGAATTACTGAGTTCACTGTTGCAAATTAATTTATTCATAGTCTTCTTATGTCTAAGGGGAAGTAAGATGCAAATGCAGTTCTCATAAACACACATAGAGAAATTTGTGACGTCTGTGTGGCCAAAACACCTTATTCTGGCGGAATAAATCCTCTTATTTTACATACCACAGTTGATGATAGTGGCATTAAAATCATTAACTTTTTTTTCAGAGAAAAACAGAATTACTTGCAACTTTTTAGCTACATTATTTTTCAGCATATTTTGTGCTCAAACAATAAACAGTCATATAAAACAGTGTGCCTAGATATGACAAAATGACATACATAGAACAATTTTTTTAGAACTGCCTGGCAGACTTCAGCCTAATTTTGATAAGTAATATGTTCCAGGAACACCCAAGTCCCTTTGATAGCCAGTTGCACTTGGAGTCTGAAAAGCTTTTGGGCTTTTGTGACTGTTAATCTGTTAATTTGATGACACACTGCACCTCACATGAATGAGGATACCAGGCTCAGTCTGTTCTTAACATAATAAAAATAAATAATAAAATAATAATTAAAATAACTAATTTGATATTCAGGCTACCATCATCTACTGGTGTTAGCTGCTGGCTAAGAGTAGCCAGATGATGAGTTTACAGTGCCCTGCTTCTGTAACTTAAGTTTATACCAGGTGTAGGTGACTTTAGAATAGATTTGGTCTCATAACTTTTTAATAGACTTTTGAATATCTCACTAGTTCTTGTAAATTATTCCTCCTGTGGAATATTTATGAAAAACATTTTAACTCCTAAAAGAGAAAAATTCATTCAAAAAAACACTCTTGACAAACAAAAATCAGCCTGAATATCAGTAAGCAGTGGTCTTTTCCTGTTTTTCGTAGATAGCCCAGGGAAATCTGGGAAATAATATTTAAAGAAGTTTCTTTGTTACATGTAATTTAAGATCATGGTAATGCCTAATGGTTAGGCATTGAGGTGAGGTATCTAGGAGAGGACGTGAGGGAGAGAAAGCCAGAGTATTCACAGTTTCAGTTCAGTTTCAGATACTGTATGGCCAGATACATAGTAAGAAATCAAACAGTGCCTTAAATCATTCTGGAAGCGGATTAATCTGCACCACTGTATTGTGAGAACAGTGGCTGGCACTGGGTAGCTCCTGAACAGTTTCCAGGGCTGGTTCAGGAGTTGGCTTGTTCCAAGGGCTGTTCCCAGAGGGCACGTTGCCGACAGCCAACCTGCTTGAAAGTGTGCTGGTGTGGATGTGAGCTATTCGGTGCCACTAACCTAGGGACTTTCCCAGGAACTCTTTTATCTTTCTAATATACTTACACCCTGTGTGTATTTTATAGTAGAAATTTATCCTGCTTTTGTAAAGAAATAATCTTTTTTTCTTTCTGTGTTAATGAATTTCGTTTTTTTCTGAGCATCCCAGGGCACTCTTAAAATAGAAGACTGGAACCTGATAATTTGAGAAGGAGAATACTATCTGAGGGGGTTTTGGAGAAGAATGCTGTTATTATAAATACCCCTCCTCCACACTCCTTCTAGCTTCCAATAACTTGGGTCAGTGTTCATTGAGCTACTGTATGAAGAGGATGGGCAATTGGGAAGAAAATGATACAGGCAATGGCTGTGTCTGGCCAGCTTTGAAAAGAAAGAAGCAGGTACCACTGAACTTTATATAGAGCTCAATGTAGGAAGCATGTCCTAAGAACCTCTACCAGATCAAGGTCCCTAGGCAAGACAGGGGAAGTAATTGCTGGTTTGTGGCTGACAGCACAAGAAATGTCCCAGCTTTTCAGCTGAATTGAGACTAAGGTGCTTCAAGGCTTGTATAGCAGTAGATTTTAAGGTACTTGAGGAATGTTAATGCAAAAACCTGAAGAGCCCATGTAGTAAAGCAGTCCCAGACCAATTCAGGTGTTTAACAGTAGTTTT
Source organism: Scolopax mira (assembly GCA_004320125.1). NCBI lineage: Eukaryota > Metazoa > Chordata > Aves > Charadriiformes > Scolopacidae > Scolopax > Scolopax mira. Next base: position 13,599 of record BJBW01006806.1, read on the forward strand.
AAGGATTGCAATTTTGGAATTAAGTCATCTAAATCCTAAATTTCACTTTATACTCCTTCTTTGAATCTGAGCCTTCAGTTTCTTCTAAGATCACACTAGCAGAAAGCAGCAATTTTTTCAAATTTTTCAAACTGTTTTCAAGTCTGAGTGAGAACCAAATGTGAAGAAAATAAACATTGCTTTTAGAATGTCTGTGTATAGGAAAGCAGAAGAAACAGTGATTATATGGCTTGGAATTTATTCTTCTGTACTTTTTGATACATGTAACGATGACATAATGTTTGCTAAAAATGACCAAGAATAACAAGGATTCAGAAGCAGATGTCAGCTGATGAGCAGATGTTGGTCGCAGAGCAGATGCTGGTGTTAGACGTTTCACACTGACATTCCAGCAAAGTGGCTTAAAATAAAAGCATATACAGTTGTTACAGCAAGTGTGATATGTACAGAGATTGCTATTACAGATTCTGCAGATTACTATTTCAGGAAGATGGGCTTTGGAAAATGACATGACTAGTGCAATTCTTGTGCTCGGGTAATCCCTTACTGCCTTTAGCCACTGTAGCCACTTTAGCCACTGTAAAGATTAGAACAACTTTTTCTCACTTTTAGTTTAGGTAGGAAATATGCCAAAGTTTTGTAGAATAAGCACATGTGTTTTCAAGGGAATGCAGGTGATTTCTTAATGGATGAACTGTGGGAGCTGTTTCAGAAGGTTTATGCTAAAGTTACTTCAGGCATCTAGCATAAAATGGGCAGCTGAGCTCAGTAAGGTTGCATGAAAGCAAATGAGAATAGCTGTGCTGTGATCATATGTGATATTGTATGTTTCTGTTTCTCTTGAGACAAGCAGTGAAACACATTTATATTTAGTAGTCTACTTTTCCAGTTAAATTTGAATGGTATTTCCTTAAAAAAGAGAATGTATCAATCATCTTAACAGCAGCCTCAGCTGGGCTGGTAGAGGAGTGGAGAGCAGGTCCACCCTTACATACGACAGGTGATATAAGGCTAAGTGAAAATTTCAACATTTACCTTTAAGAAAAATAAAAAGCCTAACTGCTCTGTACATTAAACAATGAAAAACTATCAATGTTAAATGATACTGTTTGTTCTTCGAACAAAGCTGTCTTGATATTTTTTTTTTTTGCTCTCAGGCAAGAATTTTGTCATGAGGAACCCCAGCAACCACAACCAGCAGACCCAGGGTCCTGGTACTGTCCTTATTGCTCAGCCTCGTGGGAGCTCTGACTCAAGCAATGTACAGCTAAAAACTCCATCCTTGCCACAAACAGAAGTTGTGAAAACATTGCTGTGCACTGAAAGAGAAGCAGCTACTATCAAGGAATTTAAGAGTAAGATTTTTTTTTTTTTAACATAATAAAACCTAATGGTTGGTGCAAGGGCTATACTAGAGATACAGAAGGAAAATAAAAGTAAGATGGCATGGCATTGATTTGTGTAGGGGAGAGAGTTCTAGGGGAAAAGGATGACTCTGCTGATTAGTTAGATTGATCTAAATCACCCAGTAATGAATTTTTTCAAAGCTCAGTATTTTTGACTCTTCTGTGTCCAAAGTAGAAATATTTTCTTAATGTAGTTAGCAAAAGAACTCCATATCAGTTAACAGCAGTTACTCAGTTAATAGCATAGACAAATGTCTTCTGGACGTAGATGGAGAAAGATGATATAAAAGCATTGCTGAATAATCTCATGTAACCTAATTTAAAGGGAAGAGTGGAAATGTTCCTGGAGATGCTCTGATCTTTGTGGAGCTGGCTGAGCTCCTAACTCGGTGTTTTCAGTGTTACATTTTTATGCTGATGCCTCTACCACCTCTGATTATGGTGCAGAGGGATGACCCTAGGAGACCATTGCACAAAGCCAGAGTGGTCCGCTCAAACCTCCACTGTTCCCCATGTCAGGTAATACCCTGTACTGAAGTGGTGAGGTGGATCTGCTGTGGGAGACAATAAGAGGCAAATCAGAGGTGAAGTGCCAAATCAGTGTGAGCCATTGTAAACTGAAAGGGTATCCAGATGGTAAAGCTATTCTTTAGAGCTCTGCAAGTCTCTACATAGGCCCTGTAGCTTCAGTGCAAAGGATTAAGTAAACCCCATAGCTGAGAATCCTCTGCAGAGGGCACTTTGTTATCCCACTACTTCTTGGGTGCTTTTTTTCGTTTGGGTTATTTTGGGGTTGGTTTTTTTTTTTCATTTTTTAATAGAAGCAAATAGTCTTAGTATCTTAAATGCCAAGGCAGAGTATTTGGAGGGAGGTGGTCTTTAAAGTTACAAAAAATAGATTGTGTAGTAGATTGTATCCACATTCGCATATCAAAAAATCCAGGTTGAACTGCCCTTTGATAGGAATTGCAAAGTTACACAGGTTGTGGCTCGTAAGAGTATGTTTCTCTGCTAAACAAATGAATGGCCACATTCTTATTTTCTCAAATAGAGTTATAGTTACAGTTCTGCTTTCCAAGATAATGGTTTTGTAACACATATGCTCCTTGACGCCCTATTGTCTGAGTGCTCAGTCCTATGTGGAAATGTAGCAAGAGTGTAGAGTTGTTTTCTAGCAAAGGTAACCACCTAACAGATGGGGGAGATTATGCAAAATTAAAGATTCATAATACAATTGTAAATTTATGAACTGTTGTTCCATATATATGCATTTCTGTTTGTATCTACTATCCTGTTAACTGAAGGAAGAAACTGCTTAACGTGCAATACAACCTTTAAAAAATCTATCCACCAGCCTAGTTTCCACATCTCTAGCTTATAGAACCCAAATATTTTGCTTCCAGTTCTGAGGAGAAGCTTTTCAGGTTTCATAGTCTGACCAAAAATATTTGAAAAGCAAACTATGAAAAGCAAACTCCTACTTAAGAAATAAATTCCTTTAAAAACAATTGTCTCAGGGGAAATATTTAATTGAGTCTCTTAAATGAAGCATTGTAAGTGCCACAAGAAACCCCATAGCCCAGAGATGGATTTGCTGTATTTGTTTGCCCACTACCTTTGTTTCCAAAGATTGAGTCAGATACACAATGCCATGCCTGCTTTCCTTCATAATAAATAAATTGTGAATATAAGGCTCGGCTGTATGAATTGTCTTTTAACTAGGTTACTTTCTGGGCTTTGATAGTCCTCAAAAATGATAGAATGGTAATTAACTTCAGTGTTCTTGCTAGGGAATAGTACCTTCTTGTCTTGCACACCAGTACAGAGTTGTGATGCAGTAACTGCTGTCTGGGCAAGAGAATATTTAAATCCAATATTAATTGCTCTGGTAGAATGAAGCCAAGATATTAAGTATTTTAATACCTCCTAGATAGGTGTAAAATTGGGCTACTAGAAAACATGTGAGTATTTGCAAAAATATTCCATTAGACTTTAAATTCTAAGTCCCTCAGAAGAAGCATCTCGTATGCATCTTTGAACTGCTTGAACATATTACTTTGGTATTAGACCAAACAACAAATCTAGTCTGTTGTAGTATATTTTTCCTGCAATACGTTTAAAGCGCCATGTAATTATAATGCCAAGAAATGTTACGTGTTCTTGAAAGCTTGCAGTGTATTTTGTGCTGCAAGTGCTTGCACTGGTGTGCAAGACAAGAAGGTACCAGTTCAGAGCCCCAGGCTCTGCTTAGGCTCAGACAACTATGTCAGAAAATTCTTTCACTGGAAAACTACTGTTCTTATCTTCGTGTTTGTGGAGGAAGGCTGGAAAAGATGATGAATGTTGTTTAGTGATTGAAAAGTCAAGATGTAAACTAAGAACGTCAAATTTATAAATTATTTTACCAAAATGTCATGACTTAATGGAGCTTGATTCCGTATATCTGAATTTTTTTGATTGGATATTACTGAAGTAGTGGGCCATCATCACCATGAGTAATGGCAATAACATGGAAGCAGAGAAGTATTTGGAAGTGTGTTAAAAAAACCCCAACAAACAACAACCAAAACAAAACTTCCCCAACCCAACAAACAAAAAAACCCAACCAAATCCCAAAACCAAACACTTAGCATCTAATATATATGTTTTCCATGTTAACTATAGAAGAATATTAGTCAACTACACAATATCCCCATTTATGTGGCTGTAAAAGACAGGAAGATGAACCACATATTCTTTTTATTTGGCACTTTGGAAGCCAAGTGAGACTGTTGACAAATTCTTCTATCCATAATCTTTTTCCATCTTAGAGATATCTCAATGTGCAGCTATTATGCTGTCCTCTCTTCTTAATGGCTTGCAGACAACATATTTAAAAGTATTTTCCAGTACTTTAAAGCTCTAGGCATTTGCCTTAAGTATTCACACAGTTTGAAAAGAAGCACGTAGTTCTTTCTGCAGAATTTATAACGCTGTATTTCCCAGGAACTTTGCATACCATGACTGAAGTATAGGCTTCCTCCATCTGCATCTCTTCCTTTCCAAAGTCCTCTGACTGCTCTTATTAGGCTATCAACAAAGTAGAGCGTCACATGAGTGACTCAGATTTGAGCTATGTGGTCAGCAAGAGCAAAAAAAAAAATTTCACTTTTCAGGAGGTCTAAAAGGAAAACAAACAAACAACTCTCGAGGACTATATGCTGTGGAAACCAATTCTAAATATTCAATATCTGTACTTCTTATCTGTCTGTCAAGTTTTTCTGAAACTGCCAAATCACTTCAAAAGTAACTGGGTGACAGCATGGTTGCACAGAACCTTAGGCCAGTGTAAGTTTGGTGGGGTCTCTGAAGGTCTTTAGTCCAAACTCCTGTTCGAAATAGGGCTAGCTTCCATGTTAGATGAGGTTTCTCAGTGCCCTGTCCAGTCAAATTCTGTCTGTCTTCAAGGATGGACATTCACAATATCTCTGTACAACATATTTGTGTGCTTAACCATGCTCCTGGTGAATTTTTTTCCTCCATATATCTAGTTGGAATCTTACTTGTTAAAACTTGTAACTCTTGCCTCTTTTTGTCGCATATAGAAATCTTATTTCCTAGGAATTCTGTCTAAAAGTAAATTGACTCCTAGTCAAGAGCTTTAAACACTGGCTTTGTGGCCTCTTTACTCTATGAAACAAGTTGTAAAAGAAATCCTTTGATAACTGATCGGTCTTCTTATTTCAGCAGCTGCACTATAACATTTTCATCTGTTCTGTTGGTCCCATGGAGACTGAGGGAAGACTAAAACAAACATAGCTCTTGTAGATAATATTTCTAGAACACATCTATCTTTTCTTATCTTACTTATGAAAACAATAAATGAAAGGCAGCGTGATAAACAGCAAGCTTCAAGAGGCAGCAGCTTCAGCTGCTGCTTTGCTTGGAACAGAGAAAACAGACTTTTTTGACGTCACTCTCTGTTAATGTCAAATGAAAGCATGTAGGAGACTACCTGATGATCTTACCTTAGTAAGCATTCAGATTATCCCACAATTCTAATCTCAGTTTTTTTCAGGTGTGACTTTTAACAAAGTTGTGAGAAAGCTTCTAAACAAAACAATTCAGTCTTTAAATCACCACATGATAATAACCTAGGAGAAGGCTCTAGAAATTGTTCTGTGACTGTACATAAAACCCACCAAGCAAGTCACAGCTCCTGTAGTTTTGCCAGTGCATGAAAAACATGAGCTATTGTTTTTTCTATCAAATAGCTGTTCTGACCTGAGCTAAAACTTGATTTAGACTTTGTCTTCTGTTTGTTCCAATCTGCACGTCAATGGCCTATAAACTTCAAGAATTTCAAAGTGTTCTATTTTTAATTACCCAAGGTTGGCCCTGGAACTTTTTCTTTTCCACTACCTTGGCACAATATGTTCAGGTTTTCTAAAATGGTTAGAAATAATTTTAGAGAACAATGTATTTACCTTCCAAATGAGTACATAAGTTCATATACAATAGTAACTCAGTAAGTTTAAAAAGAAGGAAACCTATGGTGGCAACCTGCACCCTGCTAGTCATACCAAGAAGTAGTCTCCTATGAATAATTTTAGTGCAAAGAACTAAAAAGTGATCTTAGTGTCTTTTAATAAAGGCATATGAAATTGTTGTTGTTGAACTCAAACTCAGTATTTGATATTTAAATAGAGCGATTGACTTTACTGAGATACCAAAAGGACATCTGGACAGCTGTATAAAAATATTTGTGTGAGAAAAATGGAATCAGACATTATATTTTGTTTTAAAAGTAGTTATTTTATTAGATTTTATTTCTTTATAAATTCAGTCTTTAATACAGATTCTTTTATGGGAGGCTGTATACATTTCCTGGTTGGTATTTGCTTTTATGTCAGTTGCATCTCTCTTACCTTTGAGGAAAAAATCATGTTACAACTATGCTAAAGAAGTAGTGAGATTTAAAGTGTTCTCTTGTTTCCCTGATACGTTATTGTAATGTTGATCGATTGGAGATTTTGAGTTCCCCACATTGCTAAATGAAAAACTTAATACCCAAGGACCTTGAAGAATAACAATTTATAATGTATCACGTCATATAAAGTATTTGTTATTGGCTAACAGTGTATCTGGGAGAAGAGAAAAACAGTTACTGTATAAGATTTGATGTAGGCAACAGTTTTAATGGGGAATAATGTATTTATATCACTTATCTAGGCAATGTTTGCAAGAAAGATATAAGGTATTATTAATATTTTATATTTTCCCAGACATTTAGAAACAGAAAAAATTTCTATTAACTGCATCTCTCAAAAAAAGTATAACATCTTCAGGTCTGTGTTGTGGGAACAATACTTTCTGCTACATGAAACATAAAATAATTAAAGAGATTTCAGTATAAATCTCAAAACTGGCTCTTTAGAATAAAAGGCATGAATTCTTGGTCCTTAATCATAATTGCAAGTTCTTTTTCAATGCAGATACAGAGTGTAACAAGAAAGGCCACTGTTAGGAAATACTTTCAAAGAAGAATGATTGTAGGTAGCTAATCTTTCTTTTTTCTTTCTTTTTTTTTTTTTCTGCTTTATGGCATTGCTTTTGCCATTCTCACTGGAGGACAAAAAGAAAGAGTGAACTTCTGAGGAATATGCTGGAGGAAGAAATGTTACTTTCTCAAATGTAACGTTTTATCTAGAAGTAACAGAATAGAGTAATGAGTCGTGAAAGTATGAATTAAGTTACACATTATTGCTATACAAATTCTAGTTATAGACAAATGATGAACTGAACCTATAGATGGTGAGTCATGTAATTTCAGGTTACTGTACCTGGCTATTAGCACTAGCCAACCCTCTCACCCACCATATATTACCATGAAAATATGGATAAAAGGTAGATTAAATGTTGGGAAAGTCAACGTTGGCTGAATATTGTTAGCCCTAGTCTCTCTAAGCAAGAGGTGTCCATTCTATGCCTTTTTGCCCACTTGAAGGGTCTGAGACTCCATAGAAAGCCTGTCTAGAAGCTACTACAGATCTAAATGGTGTTAGCTAGATTTTCTTCTAGGTCATTGTCATTCAGCAGCATCCTCAGAGCAAGCTTGTACTGTTGTTTCAGTTTTCTGATCTGTGGCTTTAATCCAGTGAAGGAAAGAATTGTAGGTTGAGAGACTATCAGATAAAGTCCTTTTGGTATTGTTATAGCTGTGCTATGAAGTATCTGGTCATTATAGTCCTTTAGCTTCCAAATTGAAATTATCTATTTATTTCATGAGGTGTTATTAATAAACTTGAATTTTTTTGAAAGGTTCACAACTACCAATGCAAAAATTGCAGCATGCATAATTTAGGATCACTGGATACATAAATTCTTTGGGAAGAAGTACTTTCAAAATAGGGATGTAGGTGGACAAAGAGGATCACAAAGCAATTGGCCAAAATCCCTGATGGCCTGTATCTTCTCAGGGATGGAGACCTTAACTTCAGGTGTCGAACTGGTATAGTATGTCTGATGGTTAGAAAAAGATCATTCCATGTTGATTGGTTTGTTAAGGCAGACCTTTGACTCCAGCATTCACAGAAGGAAAAAAGAATTAAGACCTGTATCTCATGAAGTGAATCAAGAACCATGGAGAGACTTGAAGAAAAGCAAAGGCATTTTGAAGAGGGAAAAAAATAGTTACCAGGAAAGCATTGTATTTTGTCAGAGAAAGATCTAATCTTACAATAACATTCTGTCCAGAGACATCTCTTTTGCCAAGGTACCAGGTCTTGATCAGCTGACAGAAAAGTTATTTTCAAAATTACCATTAGCATGGGCAGAATTCATATGCTTCAATTCAGCAGCAGCCTTCTAAAGAGTCAGAGGATCCAAAAACTTTGTTTATGTGAGGCACTAGCCCTCATTTCCAAGGCCTGACTTGGCCTGACTGAACGATGCCTATTGGGACTTGAGGATTGTGACCTCAATTTTTCTCTGTTCCTAAATTCTTGAGAATCCACCTTCTTGAGAGGAGTGTGGATAAGGCACAAGAAACTTGAAAGTTCTAAAGACAGATTTTTGTTCTAAATATTCCTTTGTGGTGCTCTAGATAAAATGCTGTCACTTTTAAGTGTGTTGTTCTTAGATCCTCTGTTTGCTTACGCATCTGCATCCCGTGTCTAGACTAGCTGCACTGAACCAGATCCATTTGAGTCAGAAGAGTAACATCTCCTGTGTCTTTCTCACAGATACTGCAAATCAGTTCATCTTTCCCTCTGACATGAAAATAATCTTCATCTGTTTTACAGGAGTATTGGAACTGCATTTATTGATACCTGTAAATTGACTCAAATATGTTTCTTAAACTGCAAGAGCATTTAAATTGCTTTTACAAATAATTTACATGAGAAAAGTAGTTATAAAATGCTTAACCGTCTCTCTGGATAGTTCCAGCACTTTCTTACTTGAAAAAAAATAAGGAGGATACTGGTGGGATAGAAATTTTTTAAAACTGATCTTTCAGGGGCTATTTTAATGTTCAGAAAATGGTGACTGTGCACAGAAGTGGCAATCTTTGGTGACTAACTTTTATGCAACTGAAGATTCCATTCTGACATGTAGGTAGTTGCACTGCTAATAGTAATTCTCCTGAAATACAATTTCCCAGTTTTTAGCATCCACAGAGACAAGTTCTTGAGAAGCTGTAACAAAATGAAAACACATGTTGAAACACATTTAGAATGGTTTCAAAACTATAAGGGTAAAATAGATGCCAACAGAGATAGAAAAGATACTGGCAAGCAGGGTGGAAAAAGTACCAAGAGCCGCCAACGTGTTTTCCCCAGATTTCTGGGTAAAAAAAAGCTCATTCTGAAATTGATATTGCTTGATGCTTTATCTTGTCTTTCATGAAGACGGCAGAAAACTGAGAGCACCTAACAGGACAGCAAGGTCAGGAAAAGAGAGAAAGACCCTGTGTCTTGCCTTACTAAGCTTTCGTCTGCAAATGAGTCACTAAGATGAGTTTTGGATAGCAGTATAGATGGGAGCCTTGCCCACTGCTTACAGCTTGCAAGTGGACAGTCTTTTGTAAGGGAATGAGAATAAACAGGCAGCAAAAGGGAGAAGAGAAACATCAAAGTGGGTATCAAAAGACTAAAAATAATAGTAAGCAAAGGGAGAGGTAAAAAGGAAAAAGAATTGAGAAAGAAAAATGGAAATGGGAAAAGATGTTAGTTGGCTGTGTCACAGAGAATAATGTTCAAATACTGATCCATTCAATAAAAAAAAGTTATTGTCTATGGACATAGAAATGTCAATATCAAACACTGATGTCAGAACCGAGAAGAACAGCTTTGGGATGTATGAATTGTTGTGCTTTTGCTAACTGTTGACTGTTAGCTAAAATTACTGAAAACTAGAGATTAAAGAGATCAGAGATTTTAATTTTTCATGCAGGTGAAGTTGTACTTATGGTAGAATGATGATATTTAATCTACAAAGTCTTAATACAATAGGTAATACAGTAATTTGACTTTCAGGGAAAAAAAAAAAACAAAACAAAAACAAAAAAACAAAGATATGAACTGCTGAAAAAAAGTTAATTCAATAGATTTACTTCATCATACCATTATTACATGTTCAAATTTGATCATTTTTAATAAATACATTAGTATATTACAGTGAGACTGCTGGGAAGAGCATTTCTAAAGTAAGAAAAGAATGTATTTTCTGTAAGTATGGTCTCTCAAAACAGGATGTTGCCTGAACTTTGGACCTTACCATGAAATTTTCCTGTACTTACATACATGTGGACATTTCAGAATAAAAAAAGCTCTTTCAACAAATCAAAACAGGTTGAAGTTGTGCCTGTCATGTCACTACAGACTCAGTATTAATGAAAATGTTGCAGCTCAGCTTTTGCCAGTTTAGTCTATAAGAAAACTCCCAGACTTACTTTTAAGATCATTTTTACCTGAAGGTATCCTTTAGACTATTCTGTGACTTCCCATCCAGGCTTTCCTATTTATGCTCTTTGAAACATCACTTCTATGTGAGTGTGTAAGTTTACTTCTTCTAGTGTTACTGATCACTGCTTCATAAGCAGTAAAGGCTGTCTGAGGAGTGTTGTGATGTAACTTCTCCAGTAGGACTTGTATTCAGCCTGTCCATCTTCACATTGTAGTGCAAGAGACTTGAATATACCTTAAACATCAGATCATGCCTTTGTTCCATTATGTGCTGCGTTGTGGCCTGAGTGTACTGAAGGTGCACAGGGAGCGTGACATTCTGAATGCAATCCTGTTCCCACTGGAGTGAGAAGTTTTGCTGTGGGTGTCATGGGTGCAGAACAACATACAATCTCCGTATTTGCACAAGGCTCCGTAATTGCATTTCTGGGCACAGACCTCTTGCTTCTAAGAGCAATTCGCCACTTCACTCCTTTGGGTGGCGAGCTCCTGGAAATCAGGAAATGGCAGGGAAATCCTCACTGAGACGTGGAGCTAAAAGATCTAATACCTACAAGATACACTGATTGTTTTCCATTGGGACCTACTGATGTCATCAGTTCAGTGAATATATTTTTCATTTGGGCATCAGTGTAGGTGACACAACTGGAGAACTCTGGTAACAGAGAAAGACAAACTCTTGGATTGGCACATACTAACCCAGAAATAAGTGCAAGTTAAATGATCAACTGGTGTCACTTCAAAGATGTTTTATCTGTATTTTGACAAGGATTTATATTGACTGACCTCATAATCCTTGCCCCAAGGGGGCAACACCCACCTTGTTTTTCTTCTCAAGACACTTGAATGGTGTCTGAACACTATTTTTTGTTAGGTGTTTGTCAGCAGCTCTTGTATTTTGTGCAAGGGTACCAAAGGGAGAAAGTGTGGACAAAAGATGAACAAAAGCAAGTAACTCTGAAAAGTACAGTTCTGAGTGCCTTTTGGAGTCTGTGCTGTTAGGGAGAGAATGTCTTGTAACATTTCTTACTTCTGGGTCTTTACAGTGGTAATTTGTTATTGATTTTAACAGTGAAAATTAAAAGTTCCGTTTCCCCTGCACTGACACAAGAGCCTTAAGATTTTGCATAGCAACAGTGCTTCAGTCCAGCACACATTTAAAGATTGCAAATATTCATTGATCAGACCTGTAGTTTCTTGTATACAGGTGCATGCTTTCCTTTTTATATAGTCCTTTTGCGACTGTAGGAAGGGAATTCCCTGTGAGAGGGATTCCTTAATTTGGGTGAAGTGCACTAAACTTATGCCTGTGTGGGCAAGATGTGAAATTCAAGCAATGCTGAAGAACAACTACATTTTCCTGTTGCATAATTGGAAATGGCTGGGAGAGTTGCCTTCCCACCCTGAGCACCACTGATGTGTAGTCGTTTCGCTGAAATCTGGGTGCAAGTGAGAGGTACCAATAACAGGACCGGGTTCTGAAGCTATAGGAGTCCTAGGACACATTACAGATTCCTGGGAATTGCAAACTCTTACGGTGGTTCTAGTGAGCTGTTAACACCTCTCTAGAAGATAGCGCCAGTGACTGCTTTCCATTTTTCTAATATACACCCTGTACTCATTTGCATTCTTGTTTAAACAGGCTTTTCTGTCCAGATCAACTCAATGGAAAGTCTGACACATTTTCTTCAATTCTGTGAGATAGCAATGGTGTGTAAAAAGGAGTTTCTTCCATGCTGCGTAACAGAAAAGCACAGTGGAGCACACACATGAGATGTAAAGATTTTGGATTTTAAAAATCTTCTTGAGCACTACATATTTTTTTCATTATCACAAAAAAACCATTTTTTTTCATTGTCACTTAAAAGTAAACATTTGAGCTTTTAGAACTAAGTGCTTTTTTACTGTCATTTTGATAAATCCTTTACCCAGCACTTGGAATGGACTGAAAGATTGGCTAAATGAGTAACAGGGGAGTACTGTGTAGCAGGTGAGAATAACTGTCAACATTGAATTTTTTGTTGTAAGATTAAGAAATGGGGAAGCAGACAAGGACTGTTACACACAGGGTGCTCACAGTAAAATATATTCCAGGTTGATAACTTTGTATGAAATTCCTCTCATTTCAGTGGCTGCTCATGTATGACGGGGCTGCACAGAACCAGGTAGGTGTCGACACTGATAATCACTTTCTTCACCTAAACCTGGGCAGAAATGGCTGCATGCCTTTGTGTAGTAACATAAGCTGTTGGGTTAGGCAAAAAAAAAATCAAGATGGGCAGCTTTGAAAATCACCAGCCGCTTTGTTTTCTGTGGTGTGGGTATATACAACCATTTGAGAAGAGGGCAGGTGCTGGGAGACATTAAAGAGGAACTTTGGCCACTGGAAGTGCAGAGGGAGATTCCATTCATGTTCCAGCCAAGTCTTTCTGATAGACAGAAACTGTGCTGGCGTATGGCAGGAAATGCAGTTAGCTTCTTTGTGGAACACAATTCTTTTCATCTAACAACATCTTAGATATTTACCCTGATCTCTGGGGGATTTCTATTTGTTTCAATTTTACAATGTGTGAATCTGCCTCAGTA
>BJBW01006806.1:26688-55031 GCA_004320125.1 Scolopax mira
AGATATTTGGAGTGTGAAGAGCTGTTTTGCAAAGATTTGATCAGTGTCTTAAAGAAGAGGTAGTTTAGGGAAGAAGGAGAGGTCTGATGTGCAGGTCTACTATGCTCTACGATGCATGAGCATTCGTAGCCTGATGGCCTGCAAGGCTAAAGAAATGCAAACTGACTGGAACTGAAAAAAGTAAAAAGCTACTGAGTGACAGGTATCTCATAAAGGTCACTTTCCACAGAGACAGAAAAATGGAGCAGTCTCACCGCTGCAGCAGCAAAACAAATCCAAAGGCATATTAGTTTAAAGGAAGTATTCATTCAAATGCTACACTTCCACTTTCACTGAAAAGTGAGACTTTTGATTGTTAAAATGACTACTGAATTACTTACATGTTTGCTTGACATTTTTTCTTTTTTACAAGGTGTCCAATAAAACTAATGTACAAAACCTGTGAGGATTTGACAATAACACTTTTAATCTGTTGATTGCATGACCTAAGGCAATCCTAAGTGACAAAAAATCTGATTTATTCAAGCTGGGCAAAGAGGTAAAAATGCAAATTGTTACATGAAAACCACTGTCTCTTACTAATGATATATGTAATAGTAAGGTACCATGGTGGGTGGGTGGAGTTTTTTTCAATATTTATATTTTATATAAGCATCTTGAGAAGAGTGTTAGCTTGACAACATATGTTGTCATATGTCCTACCTCCACCCAGGGAGGTGGTTGAGTCACCATCCCTGGAGGTATTCAAGAAATGTGTAGATGTATACTTCAAGGCATGTTCTAGTGTCCGAGATTTTAGAGGGGGTTTGTGTGTGTGTGGTTGGACTCGGTGATCTCACAGGTCCTTTCCAACCATGCTGATTCTGTGATTCTGTTTTAATATGACTAACAAATGTACAATTCTCTTTCCAAATCTTCTGAAAGCTGTGAATTTTCTCTATTTTCCCTCCTGGTAGGGAGGAGATATGGCAAGAAGTTATATGATCATGAATAGGATGTTTTGTTTTCTCTGTTTAAATTTGTGCTTTTTAAGTGTAATAGGATGAATAGGATAGTTTGTTTTGTCCATTTAAATTTATGTTTTCTAAGTGTACTTTACATAAAAATATAAGCTGTTATCACAGGTCAAAGATAGACAAACAGCAAAGGTAGTCCTCCCAGCCCTTTCTGCTCCCTTTTCATTCTGTTTGGTTTTTTTTTTAGCAAACCCCTTCCCCACTCCTAGGCTGTTAGCACATATTTTCTGTGGTGCAGGCTAAAGTAAAAAGGACATAAAATCCAAAGAATACAAAACTCCTGGCATTCTGCCTGCTGTTAATATTCAGATGGGGAGAAAGAGATGATGCAGTGAACAAAAGCCACAAATTCAGATGCATATTTCCACAGGTTTGTTTATTTATTTATTTATTGCCGAGATGGAGTTCAAAAAAATCAGTGGGAAGATTAATACCAGTGAGGAAGAATGCAAGGCACAAAACAAAAGAATGAGAGTGAGAAGGAAGATAAGCAGCTGGGAGGCAGACAATAAAACACAAGATTCATAGATTTTAAGGCCAGCAGGGACTAACATGATAAGCTTAATCATACAGGCCAGAGGTTATGAAAAGGTATAAGCAAGGGAGACATGGGGAAAAGGCAAAAAGAAGAAAAACAAAAATATGGATAGAGCTAAATTCACTGCAGGGAGAGGATCAGCACAAAATATTACACCTTCTTGCCAGGCAAAGCTGAACTACAACCAGCAAAAGCAGTTAAGGTAAGAAACATGGGAATGAAGACCAGCTTTGAAAAGGTTTTTAAAGTACCGCAAGGTGCAAATACACCTTGGGTTTTTGGTGTGGAAATGAAGCTAAGGAGGGGAGGAGGCAGAATTGATACTAGAATAACATCATAGGAATTTAGGTGAATTCTTGGAGCAGTTGCAGTTGTCAAGTGTTTTGTCATCATGATAGAGAGGCGAAGACTTTTTTTCTGGTTTTCCAACCTTATTAACTGTAGAGAAACACCCTGTTTAAATTATCAAGATAATGAACAACTGCATCCATAAGGTTCAGGGCCTTTTTCTCACCACTAGTGAAATAGCCAGCCAGGTAGGAAATCATAGATGATCTGGAATTTACATTATTAAGTTTCTGGCCATATCAAGAAAAGAAACTTAAAACATGACACCTGAAGGGAATGAAATGTTTCAAAGATGGAGCAGGATTCAAAGAACTCTTAGGGGTTTTTATGTATATATGGTTTGGGATGTTTGGGGGGAGGTGGATAGAGGGGGGGAGCTGGGGAATGGAAGGGGGGAAAGGTGTTGGTGCTAAGGCTTTGGCTTTGTTTCTGGGCAAAAGTTTTACCACTGACACCAGCAGTATTATAGCAGAGAAACCCGCAGGTGAGTGGTCCTTTCGGTTCCACTTACTTCTGTGCGAGGAGCTCAGGCGCACAGTTACAAATAACTCCCTTACGGTGGCTTAAGCAATTAGCAGCTTCAGGCGAGCTGCCACAGCTGTGCTCAGCTGCAAGGTCTGTGCCACGGCAGGCAGATGCTCTCCGCTTGCCGGCTTCTCCCGGATTTCAGGGGGAGGCTCTCGGAGAGCGGAGCCGTGCAGCCCAAAAAGCCTGTCGCCTGGAAGCGGCTGGGAAACTGCAGCATCCCACCCCGAGGGCGGTTTATTTGTGAGCCGAGGTTTAAAGCCAGACCGCGCCTTACTAGCCAGCCACCGCCGCGCACCCACCCCCCCCAACAATCCCCCCTCCCCAACACACACGCCCCGCTACAGACCGGTCCTTCGCACCTCTCTGCCTTCCCGGGGAAACCAAGCAGAGGGGGAGGGCGAGTAGCCCAGGTCGCCCCTTGCCCACGGTGTGTGGCGGGGGAACGGGACAGGACGGGACCCGTCCCCGGAGGCGGATGTCCCTGGGCTGAGGATGTCCCTCAGCGGCCCTGGTCCCACCGACCCTCCCCTGCCCCGGCGGGCTCCCCTCCCGGCCCCGGAGCAGCGGGTACAACAGCGGGCGACCGGATCCTGCCCAGACCAGGTGCCAGCTCCGGGGAAAGAGCGTCTGCGCCCGGGATCCTCGCGGCTACTTCTTCTTCTTCTTCTTCTTCTCCCTCTCCTCCTCCTCCTCCTCCTTCTTCTTCTTCTTCCTCCTCCGCCTCCTCTTCCTCCTCCTGCCTGCCAGGTTGCGGGGCGGGCGGCGGCAGCCCCTCCTTTTCCCTCCACGTCATGGAGTGCCGTGTCGCACACACACGTCGGTGCACACACATCATATATAGATACACAGACACACGTGGGCGCCTCCGAGCCCGCCCTGCCCGGGACGGCCGCGCTCCGCTCCGGTGAGTGGGCTGCCCGGCGGGCAAGTCCCGGGACCGCGGCGTGGGGGCAGCCTGACCCGACCCGTCTGGGCCCGGCCCGCAGATCAGGGCCTTAACTTTCTTGCGCGGAGCGGCGCGCTGGGGCCGCAGCAGCTTCTGCCTCCACCCGGTGGCTCCGTCATAGGCGCAAACTTGGGAGGCTCGGCCGCTGTGGCGGAGTTTGGAGAGGAGGAGGAGAAAGGAGAAGGAGGAAGGGGAGGGGGGGGGCAGCTGCGTGGCTCCGCGGGCGCGGCGCGGCGGCGGCGGCTGGAGGAGGAGGAGGAGGAGGAGGAGGAGGAGGAAAGGAAAGAAAAGGAGTATTGGTGCTGGTGTCGGTGTCGGTGCCGGCGGCTACTCGCGGGGAGCTCCGGTAAGAAGGCGCCGTGTGTCTTAAAAAAGTTAATGATGGGGGGTGTTTTACGCCTCGGGGAGCGGGAGGAGGCAGCCGCTAACAGCCGGCAGGCAGGTGTGAGCCCCGGGATCCGGCGGCGGCGGCGGCAGCCCGGCTCGCAGGAGGTGCGCCCCTGAGAAGCATCAGCTTCTTCTTTGGAGCAACAGTTATACCAACTTAATCCTGGTTACAGGAACCGGGTCTGTTGTGATGTTGGCTGAACTCCCTCTCTCGTCGGCTTTTTTTTTTTTGTTAGTTAGAACCGTACGTGTTAGTCTGTGGCTGTGTTTAACTTGACAGTTGCACTTACTCATTTCTTTCCTACGGAAAGAAGGTTCTTCTTCCTTGTGGGGAAACAGAAAGTAAGAGAACAGCGAGGATTTGTAAGAAAAAAGAAATTGATTTTGTTTGTTTTGGGTTTTTTTTGTTTTGTTTTTTTTTTTTTTTTCTGGTAGCAGCTTCTCTCATTTTGGGGTGAATGCTCTTAGTGGTATCAGAGCTTGTGGAAGGAGACCCTTAGGAGAACTTCCCTTGGGGTAACTGCTCTACTGTCTCCTACCTGAGGATCTGCTCCATGGAATATCTTCTGACTTGTTCCAAAGATGTAGTCCATAAACCAGGCTGTTTCTTTTTGAGTTAGGCAAATTTCTTTAATAGCAATGTTTTAAAATAAATATACTTCCTTAATGATAATCTTTTTGTGTTTGATAGCCTGGGAGAG
Organism: Scolopax mira; assembly: GCA_004320125.1. NCBI lineage: Eukaryota > Metazoa > Chordata > Aves > Charadriiformes > Scolopacidae > Scolopax > Scolopax mira. Next base: position 31,153 of record BJBW01006806.1, read on the forward strand.
AAACAGCTGAGGGGAAGATACAGTAGATAAGCTTGTGACTGAAGTGGAGGCAGTGAACAGGAAAGAGCTGCTCGCTGTCTTTCAGGCTGAAAATAATAACAGTCAAGTGACACTGGAAGGCCAAAACTGAAAACAAGTAAGAGGAAGAAGGTTTTTTACACAATACTCTGGTCAGCTACAGAGTCTTTTGTCCCTTCTGCGGTCTACTGGATGTCACAAAACTTACATGAGTTCAAAAGCACCTGGATGGAAGAAATGGGAATTTAATGAGAAGTAGAAAGTTGTAAACCCCTGGCTTTGGAAACTGCTGAGATGTAAGAGACTGGAAACTGAAAGAACATGGGAAGAAAACACTGGAGAGTACTTACTCTCCTTCTGCTTTTTCTCCTCTTCCTGAGCATCTGCTCTGAGACAACATCCTTGCTGGGTGGGCCCTATGGATGTGATGTATCTGTTCCTCTGTGCATGTAGCTTTTCTGAGATGGTCATAGAAAGAGAAGTGAAATGCAACTATACTTGTGCACTTGGGGGTTTTGGTCCTATATATCTGATACTGTTGGATTTTGGTCCAATTCTTACATATTTTTCTGTGCAGTGCCCACCTGATTGGAAGATCACTAACATAATGTTTTTTGACACAGGATTCATATAAATGAGCAGTTCTTAAGGACAACAACTTTTGAAAAGCAGTAATGGTGCTTTGATACCAGTAAAGGGTCAAAGTCTCGTGCTATCGTTAGGTATAAAGAACCCAGTGAGTGCTTGCAAGGGAAGCCTGAAAAATGTTGAAACACTGGTTGAGAACAAACAGGTAAGTCCAGAGATGGTTGATCACATGGATCTTGTCAGCCCGGCAGCTGTTTGGCTTGGCAAGATATGGCTGAGGCCTCAGCAGGTGTCCACAATGCACAGTATGATTTCAAGAAGCTTTCTGTCCACTAACAGGGCAGAAGCTCAACATTTTCAGACTTCATCAGAAAGATTTCAGGAAAGGGTGATGCAGAGATTTTTGAAACATGTTAGCTGTTGGTCAGAGCTAGGAGTGGAGCAACAGAGAGGTACTGATGTACCTGCTTAGCTGTTAGTCTTTGATGTTACTGCGTACCTATGTGACAAGGCAACTTCAGGTAGGAAGTGGATAAGGAGTGTGGGCTGTCCAGATGGGTTCTGATAAAATGAGTTTGGTCTCACTAACAGATGATGCTTAAGGACTCCAGCATTTGGGGTCTTCTAGGAAATATTGATAAAGGAACTAAAAGGTGCAGCAGATGAGTCACAAAAAGCTCATTTCTGCAGCATAAACTGCAGGGTGCTGAATCCAGCGAGGGAGGTAAGTTTTGTGTAACTCTGTGAACAAGTCAAGCCTCATCAGACCTCTTTACTGAAAAACTTCGAACTGAAGAAGGCTTCACCAGGATTTACAACCTGACCAAATGTGACGCATAGGTCACCCTCTCTGAGCACAAGAGGGACAACCATGAAGAAAGAGGAGTTCTCTAATAGCATCATGCCCAGACAGAAACATCATTAAGCAGATGACAGGGTACATACCAGCCTGTTGGAGACCCACACATGCTCCTGCTCTGTCATATTGTTGAACTGTAATGTGGCTTGCGTGGTGAATCAGGAAGCCAGCCACTGACCTTTTCCTTCTTGGATCAACATTATGGAACACATTTGGCCTGTGTGTGTTTTTGGTGTGGTGCAGTTTGGTTTGATGGGTGGGTCTTTCTGCGTGCTTGCTTTTCAGGTGAGGGCAAGTCTGCCCCCTAAATCTTACACAAACAAACCATAGCTGTCTGCAGACTTTTTCCAATTTTGCATGTGCTTTTGCCTCACAGCATAATCTCTATATCATATGTTTGTAATTCTTTTATCAGTTGATAACGTGTTGAAACCAGTGCCCACTGTACCCCCGCTCCCCCCCGCCATCACACTGAAAAGGGATAAAATTGACTCGGTTACTATCACACCACATTGCATCTTATGCATGCAGGGATTGCCAAATACTAAGCAGGGAATCTAGAAACTGTTTTTGCTGTGTGAATTCACTGTGCTGGGCCCATTGAGCTAAGGCAGGACTGCAGGATCCCATGGATCTGTGGTGCCCAGACCTCTCTTTGGAACTTGTGAGATTCAGCCTGCTTCTGCTACACATGAGAACGGAGCACAGATAAGAAACTCCATAGTACAAAGCTATGTGGTTTATGAATCCATGTCAGCTGGAAGAGTGATGATGAAGAGGAGACTGGTGTGCACAATATTTTCATCAAAATGCGGATGGAGAGGAGGAGAAAGATAAATATGCCTTGGGAGTACCACTGCTGTGCTTTCCTCCAGGGAAGATACTGTGGTATCTGTGGTAAATGCAAATAGTACAATATCTAGTTCCTCACATTTCTTTGTAATCATTAGGCATATAAAGCTTAAGTATAATCTCACAAAAATGTGTATCTAGCCATGTAGGAGACATTGTATACCATATGAGATACTTAGGTATAGGTGAACTTGCAATGCAGTTCGTCCCGTCTGAACAGAGTTTTGGAAAGTATCACCAGGACTGTGGGGTCATACCAGTAGCCCAAGTTTCTGTCCTTGGCACAGTGGCAGAGCTGTTTTATCTGTGGTGGGAACAAGGCCATTGAGACCGGAAGTCTTGATACCCAAAGTACTGTGCGAGTCTTGTAACTCGCTGAGGCTTTTAACAGAGACTCATCACATCTGGGTGCTTTCCTGCCTCTCGCCATGTTCTCTTTCTTCACCTTGCCATAGAAGGAAATTAGGTTGCTTTGGTGTGATCTATTCTTTTTATGGTGTTTTTCCCTCCTCCATGTTCTTGGCACTTAGAAATGCTATGTGAGTAAACAAAAATATATGCTTGTTACACCGGTAATGCTTATTATGCAGATAATGGCTTCCACAGTTTGTCAGGCAAAGCCTTCATACTCACTGCTTTTCAGCTAATGTTTTACACTTTTCTTTTGTAATCTCTGCAAGAAATAATGTCGTCCCTGCTACTTCTGTACGTGCGACTGCATACCTGCTTGAAACACTGACAAGTCTGAAGGCTGCAGGCACTGGCAGGATGGAGCAGACACCAGGAGTTTGTTCAACCAGCAAGCTGGCTGTGCCCCTGTCGATCTGCTGGGACAGAGCATCCTAAAGAGCTCGGCAAGGGGAAGAGACCAGAACCAAGTCCAGGAGGTAGGTCTGCAGCTCTCCTTGCAATGATCTTGATGATGTGAAAAGCTGTGACTGTAGCAGTGAAGACTTTGATGTGGGGGGAATTGACTGAAGGGGGTGATTTACAGTGGGGGCTTGCAGATGAGTCTGCAGGCAGCTCAATGGAGAGGTGAAGGAAATGGAGAAATATTTTGAGCTGTTAATGGGAGCTTTTCTGCAGCACACTGCAGTTTCTTCTGCCCCCCTGTCTAACAGGAAACTTCCACCCTCTTTTACAGTGCTACTCCTTGCCAATGTACACAAGTTCTGGCTTTTTGGGACTGACTTTTATGTTATGTGGTAGTTTGGGGGTAAAGGTTAACCCTCTCTCCACCATAGTATTATTTTAAACCTTCATATGAGTAGGAACGAAACTGTTAAACTTTAGATTCCCTCAAATTGTAACTGAGTAAACTCAGTAGACTCTATTTACTGGGATTATAATTAACTCATTATTTATTTTTTTATTATTTATATCTTGTCTCCTGCCTTTATGGTGCATTAAGTCCTTGGCAAACATGGAAACTCCTATCTCTTAAAGTCAGAGAATTTAGATACTCATTCAAGCTTGAGAATTTCCATGGCTGATTATCTCTGGTGTTTCTAAATACTTCCTTGCTTTAACAGGGCTGCAAAACCTCTGACTGGCAGGACAAAATATTTTGGGATGTACCAATGGATTTGCCGAGAGATTTTTTTTCTTTCCAGGCCTCCACCAGAACAGCTTCCATCAAAAGTTATTGTAAAGCAGTTCAGGTTTGTTGGGGATGCAGAGGAGCCAGGTTCACTTCTCTGTTGTGCTGCTGTCTTCTTGCATGACCCTGCAGAAGACGTTTGCCCCTTTTGCTGGCTGGAGTGCAGAGACACAGTCTCTCTTCACCTCAGCATAATTCTGGGACGTGGACATGCAGGAATTAATGATAGTTATTTTACCACAGTCATGGGGATCACCAATCTGCTGGAGGCAACCAGAAAAGAGCATTCAGCCTTTTTCTAAAGAATATATGGAAAGGTGTGACTGAGGGGCAGACAGATAAACGAAACAACTTATTGTCAGCACTGCAGGTTCTGTTAGGAAGCACAGATCTATGTAGCCTGTGCAATGAAGAGTCCTCATATTTAGTAGTGAGACAAAGTGGTATGTGATATCCGTGATCACCAGATCTTTGCCAAACCTGTGTTTCCCTTGTATGTGGTGAGAAGCTGTCTTTCCTTTTCCAGAAGCACAAAACAGGCTGTGGCAAACTGTAGACTTTTGGTTTTGTTTTTCTGTGGGGTTAAGTCCTCAGGGTCTTAAAATTGGCAGGCTTATAATTTAATTAGGCTTGGGTCTAAAAGTAATGTCATATTTTTCCACATCTCACGATTAGAGGTCCATAAGGCAGCATGTAAGTAATTGTGGTTACTTAGCTCTTAAGTTGTCAATCATTTAGAGGAAGCCTAATTATTACATTAGGTAGGCCAAAACGGGGGTGAGCTGTGTGGAACAAGGCTGGCAGTGGGCACAGCTATGTTACAAGGGCATAGACTGAGGCTCCAGTGCAGGGAAAGTGGGTGGAAAAATGAGACAAAGTCAATAGAATCAACTGATCTAGATTTAATGCCGATAAAAAATACTTCTACAGAAGCTCCGCGATCCCTATCAAGAGATAGTTTTGTGATGGAAATAACCATCTAGCAGTAGTAAACACTAGCAGTGAATAAATTAACTTTCCCAGCTAGCAACATTGAATAATCAAGTAGAGTTAAAAGTTTAATTCATACAGACAGTTTACTAAAAGTAAAATAAAATAAATAACTTACCAAAGCATATCATTACTTTTCTCTTTCCCCAGCCTCTTGAGAACATCATCGCCTTTGCCTTCCCCACAGACCCATCAAGTGACTTGATTTGTATAGAGTAGAGGGAAAACCACAAGAACCGAGTCTTTCTGCAGAGCTGGTCATGCAAACCACTTGACCAAGTTTGCATTGCTGTGGGAGTGGGTGTGTATTGAACAAACAGAGATATTTTATCAGGGAGAACTTTTCCCAGAGTGTTTTTGCCTGGAGGAGAGGGAATTCTTTCCGTAGTTCCTGCTATTATAGACACTCATTTTGCATCTGATGCCTTTGAGGGATGGGGAGTAGCAAGTCAGAGAAAGCACCTGCTTTGCTGTTTGATTTGTCATTGTTGTTAATGCTACCTACATGAAAGCACTTATCCTCATTGATCCCTTTCTCCATTCTCCACTTTTATCATTTCCCAAGCCCTCTTTTGCTGCTCCTACTCTTCTCAGCACTCATCCCCCTTTTATTTTTTAACTGAAGTGATAAGCAAGTAGCCTGATTTGTGCTGTGCATCAGCAGAAGGACTTTTGCATGGGAGAGGGAACAACATGGTAGGGTAGGAGCACTCCTGCCTACATGAATCTGCTGTCCTGGTTTGAGGTAAAACAGAACCAATTTTCTGTTCAGTAATTTTGCGTTTTTGCTAAGCCTAACTAAACTCTTCTAACTAACTAAAACTCTGAAACTAGCAGCTTATTATGCAGTAAGTTTTGCTCTCACAGTGATAAGACCTGATTATGCCAAGGAATGGTATGCAGAGAGGCTCTTGCTCATACTTACTGCTATAACAACCAAGGTCAGCTATCTTTGTTATTTGCTTGTTTGAAGGTTTGGAAGTGGAAAAGCATAGAGGGGTCACATCTACGGGGAGGAAAGGACAAGACAGGTGATGCAAAACTGACCAATAGGGCATTCCATCCCATTTGCCTCATGCTCAGTATAAAAGCTGAGGGATCAAAGGGTCAGCTCTCTCTTTCTTCAATGGCTGGTATCCAAGGAGGACCCTGTCTTTCTGTCTTTGATCCAGTCCAAGCATTAGTGAACTCGGATCTGGAATCCAGCTCCCATCTGTTGTTGAGTCCAGTTTGGGATTTTCCCTGTGCCTGCTGGTGACATGATCATCATCCTGGGAGCTAGATACTGTTTTGTATATATTGTATGTATTTCATTCATGTCTCTTCTTTTTTTTTTTTAATATTTCATTAATTTATTACAATTTTCATTAAAGTAGTTAGTTTTTTTTCTAAGCTCATGAATCTCTTTATCTCTCCTCTCGGGGAGGGAGAGTGGTAGGAGACAGCATCTCTCACTTGCTTTAGTGCTCAGTTTGGCCCAAACCCCAACAATCCACTCCACTTCCTCTCCTTCTACAGACTTGCATTCAGACTTGACCTCTTCACTTAATTAACTCTTGCTCTGCAGAAAGCACAAAAGCAGGTTTCCCCACAACAGTATTTGTAGCAAGTACTATGCATTTCAGATCCACCAAGGAGAGAGCACTGCCTAGTGACAGCCTGAATTTTCCAAGAATCTGTGTTTTGGTAGCAGCCAATGTATCTTGGCACTTTGTGCTCTGGGTTAATCATTCCCAAGCTGATGTGACAGCAGATAAAGAGATGGTTCCCACCAGCTGTCTGGAGCACCTTTCCGTCTCCATAGAGCCATCCTGCTCTGAGCAGAGATCCCTCCAGCCTCACTGGACAAAACCCAACCTTCAAAGCAAGATTTTCATCCTTCTGCCTATGGGGAGGGTTCTGATGCATCTTGTTCCCACCAGGCTCTGGGTTTCCTGTGATGGACTTGGGCAGTTCATGACAGCTCTACCTCAAGGTTGGCGTCCAGGGAGCTTGTGGTCTCTGCAGATCCACCTGGCAGCTTCTCCCTGTAATCACTGAAGCGCTTGTGTTTAGTGGAGCAGAAGCTGTATCAGAGAAGACACAATGAGAAAAGAGAATGAAGTGTTGGGGAATTGCAAAATTTCTTGTAGTCTCAAACAAAGCGTCTGACAAGCTGTTACTAAATCAGTGTGATTTGAATACAGGCAGTCTGGGAGTACCTCTGCAGTGCATATGAAATGTTGGAACACCACCATGGATTTTGATGAGGTGTAGTGGTTTAGGATGGGCTGGTCACTAAACAAATGACAGATGTTCTCTTTAACCTCTCAGGCCAAAACAAGGAAGGCCTTCCCAGAGGAGGGAGAGAGAGTAAGGTGAGGAAAACTTATGGATTGAAAAGAATACTAAAACTACTTTAATGGAATACTACTAATAAAAAGAAAATATAGTAATATTAATAAGAAAGTAATGAAATATATATACAATATATACAAAACTAGTATCAAGCTCCTGATCATGATACCAGTAAGCATTGGGAAAGTCCCAAACAGGTCTCAGAGACAAACAGGGCCTGGATTCACAACCTGGATTCGGGAACGCATGGATCAAGATTGAAGGCAGAAGAACAGACAGAATCCTCCTTAGACACCAGCCACTGAAGAAAGAAGCTGACCCCTTTTGATCCCTCAGCTTTTATACTGAGCTTGATGCAGATGGGGTGGAATACCTCGTTGGTCAATTTTGGCCAATGAGGCCAATGGCACATTTGACCATTCTTGGACTGGTTAAAGCAAACTCTTAATTTGGTACTTTTAAGTTACGAGTGGTCTCTAACAAAAGGAGTTTGTCTGAACCTTCACTGTTTTTCATGGTCAAGCTTACCCTATGGGATTTTTTGCTAGATGGGGAGAAGGAGACAAGAGTAGGTGTTAAAATGTACATACCTACGGTCTTTGGCTTCTGAATTAAAATTACCTTTATTAATGCAGCTGCTGCTTTAAAGAAATGGCTTTACAGAAATTGCTTTATTCCCAAGAAGGCTGTTTCCAATAGCTGTAAATGAGTTGTTTGTGAAGAAGGAACTGGAGGGGCTTCTGCATGAGCTGGAGGGCTGCATTTTCAGTGCCAACAGGGTCTGCTGTCTTTTTTTTTTCTGCAAAGCAGTCAGTTTTCATATTTTCTAACTTATACTGCTGATACAGGAATGCAAGGGGCAGTTGACTATGTGGACTGCAAGAGAGGCCATGAGAGTTGGTAATTTGCTTCTGCTCAGGGTGAAGGGAGCTGCAGACTCCTGCTGTGCAAGAATGACATGGGCTTCACTAAGTTGCACTGTCTGGGAGTTGCTGTTACTCCGGGTATATAGGGTTTATGGAAAGAGAAGAAATAATAGTGTGAGGAGCAGCAGTAAAGCCCTGGGCTCTCTCAGGAACCAGAGCTCTCCATATGTAAATCATTAGGGTCTTAGTAAAGTGGAAACACACCTTCATGAGCCCAAAGCCTGCCAGTTTCTCTGCACTGCAGAAGGGAACCTGCCTGTTTCTCTGGGTTGCTCAAAGCCCTCCTAAACTCTTTATAGAAGGGTGGCCTCAAAGAAGGCTGGTAGATCCAAGCTGCTGGAGGTCAGCCAGAGCAGGAGCTTGGTTCTCCAGGACGGCTCAGACTTGTGCTGATTGGAGCAACTTCCAGGTTGGCTTTTCTCCATTGCTCCTGAGCACTGCTCTGGGATTGTTACTGGCAGAGGATCAGGGTTCGGTGCAATGCTTTTACCCTCAGAGTGCTTCACACCAGAGGTGTGCCAAGGCTGCACCATAGCAAGCAGAGCTGGCAGAGCTCATTACTGGTGAAAAAGCTGGGCTCTTGTCCTGGCGTCCTGTTTGGTGGGGCAGTGACTTTCCTAGAGATGCCTAATCCAGCCCATCCCACAGACCATGCTCTGGGATAAATTGTTGGTCCTTTGCAGTTCCTTATATCTTTCCACCAGCTGTGGAGGGACCTCAGATGCTTAATTTGATGAACATTGGGTAGGATGGTTCTCACATGTGTGAGCTACCAGGATACAGAAGAAGTTGTCTGCTGGTTTTCTTCAAGGCCAAATCATGAAGCACTGTGGCTAATTTAACCATGTTGAGTTGTGCTCTCTGACATAAAATATTCGTCGATGTTGTGGGACAACCACAAACAATACAGTGGAAATGTCCCTGCCCATGGCAGGGAGGTTGGAGTTGATGGCCTTTGAAGGTCCCTTCCAACCCTAACCAATCTATGATTCTATGAAATAATGCGTGGTTTATGTGGCTTCTCAATAGGAGCGGTGCTTTAAACTTGAATCTACTCTGAAAGAATAATACAAAAAATGTTATTCCCATTAGTTTAATTTGCATGTACAGGAAGCTCTTCATAGCAGAAATTTGGACTGACACTCGTAATGTGCAGACTCAGATGATTAATATTTGACTGTTCTGTTCCTCCTCCAACACACAACATCAGCAGTTCCTACTTTTCCTTCAATGGCTATTGGCAAGCTTCTCCCCACTCCTCTTTGTGTATGTGATCTTCTTACCTCCAGGGAAGAGATGCTGTACCAGTAGGAGATATCCTGTGCTACCCCTGATATGCAGGGGTGCATAAACCATGGTGATTTATTTGTCTGCCTAGCACTGAGAAGATGCAACAGTTGAAAAGGTCTGCTTTTGCAATGATTTGGTAAATACAGTGAATCGATGCGTAGGCACACTTAAAGCTAAGTTAAATGTAACTTACATTGATTGGTGGTGTTTCTGCAGCATCTTAGATATTTAATGTTATGGAACTATCATAGAATCATAGAATTGTTTGGCTTGGAAGGGACCTTAAAGATCATCTAGTTCCAACCCCCCTGCTATAGGCAGGGACACCTCCCACTAGACCAGGTTGCTCGAAGCCCCATCCAGCCTGGCCTTGAACACTTTCCAGAACGAGGAATTCACAACTTTCCTGGGCAACCTGTTCCAGTGCCTCACTACCCTCATAGTAAAGAATTTCGTCCTAATATCTAGTCTAAGTCTATCCTCTTTCAGTCTAAAACTGTTTCCTCTTGTCCTGTTGCTATACTCCTTGATAAAAGTGTCCTTCCCCATCTCTACTGTACACCCCCTTTAAGTACTGGAAGGCCACTCCACTAAAGTCTCCCTGGAGCCGCCTTCTCTCAAGGCTGAACAATCCCAATTCTCTCAGCCTGTCTTCTTGGAGAGGTGCTCCAGCCCTCTGATCATTTTCGGGACCCATTCCAACAGGTCCATGTCCTTCCTGTGTTGACAGGACACAGTCACTGTCCTGTCAGTGAGGCTGACACAGTACTCCAGTGGTCCAAAGCTGGACACAGTACTCCAGGTGGTCTCTCACAAGAGCAAAGAAAAGGGGCAGAATCACCTCCCTGGGCCTTCTGACTGTGCTTCTTTGGATGCAGCCCAGGACGCCATTGGCTTTCTGGGCTGCAAGTGCACATTGCTGGCTTATGTTGAGTTTCTCACCCACCAACACCTGCAAGTCCTTCTCTTTGAGTCTCCTCTTAACCTCCTCTTTGCCAAACCTGTATCCCTGCTTGGGATTGCCATGACCCAGGTGCAGGACCTTGCATTTGGCCTTGTTGAACTTCATGAGGTTTGCATGGGCCCACCTCTCAAGTCTGTCCGGTACCTCTGGATGGCATCCCTTCCCTGTTGTGTTGACTGTGCCACACAGGTGTCATCATCAAACTTGGTGAGGGTGCACTCAATTCCACTTTCTATGTCTCCAACAAAGATGTTTAACAGCCCTGGTTCCAGTACCAATCCCTGAGGAACACCACTTGTCACTGGTCTCCAGTTGGATACTGAGCCATTGACCATAACTCTTTCAGTACAGCCATCCAGTCAATTCCTTATCCACTGAGTCATCCATCAATCAAATCCATGTCTTTCAAATCTGGAGACAAGAATGTCATGCAGGACAGCATCAAACACTTTACATAAGTTCAGGTAGATGGTATCAGTTACTCATCTCTTATCTACCAATGCTATAAAGCTGTTGTAGAAGTATGCCAAATTTGTAAGGCACAGTTTGCCCTTAAGTGAGCCCTTACTGGCCATTGCCACTCACCTCCTCATATTCTATGTGCCTTAGCATAGTTTTGAGGCAGATTTGCTCCATGATCTTGCTGGGCACATATGGGAAGCTGACTGACCTGTGGTTTTTTTTCCCTTTCTAAAAATGGGAATTTCCCTTATTCCATTCAGCAGAAACTTCACTGGATTCTCAATGAGAATTTGAGAAACTTCACAGCTTCTCAAATGTGATGGCTAGTGGCTTAGCAGCTTCATCTACCTGTTACCTGAGGGCCTGCAGATGAATCTCATCATGTCCCATGGAGTTGTACACCTTCACATTCCTCAGCTGCTCTCGAACCTGGTCTTTTGTTACAGTGGGTAGGTTCTCATTCTCCTAGTCCCTGCCTTGGGTGACTTGGGCAGTGTAGCTAGAGCCCTTACTTGTGAAGACTCAGGCAAAAAAGTAATTCAGCTCGTCAGCCTTGTCCATATTCCAGGTGACCAGGTCTCTCATTTCCTTCTGATATGGACTGCGTTTTCCCTAGCCTTCCTTTAATCACTGACATATCTATAGAAGCTTTTGCCATTCCTGGCAAAATTCCTGGCTTTAGCTTTCCTAACCTGATCCCTGGCTGCTAGGATCAGGCCAGCAGAGATAATTTCTCTGCATTTCTCCCAGGCTGTCTGCCTTTGCTTCCACCCTCTGCAAGCTTCCTTATTCTGTTTGAGTTTGTCTAGGAGCTCCTTGTTTATCTAACATTCTCCTTCTGTTTTTGCTGAACTGCCTCTTTGTTGGGGTGCACCATGCCTGAGGTTGGAGGAGGTGATCCTTGAATATTGGCTAGCTTCCTTGGGCCCTTCTTTCCTCCATTGTTTTATCCCATGGTACTCTGCCAAGCAAATGCCTGAAGAGGCCAAAGTCTGCTCTCCTGAAGTCCGTGGTAGTGAGCTTACTGTGCACCCTCTTTGGTGCCCTAAGGATCTTGAACTCCACCATTTTGTGGTCACTGCAGCCAAGACTGCCCTTGCACTTCACATTCCCTACCAGCCCCTCCATGTTGGTGAGAGCTACGTCCAGTATGGCTCCCCTCCTCTTTGGCTCCTCTGTGACTTGGAGAAAGAAGTTATCATTGACACATTTCTGGTATCTCATGGATTGCTTATGCCCTGCTGTGTTGTCCCTATAACAGATGCCAGGGTGGTTGAAGTTGGGTGGCCTGTAGCAGACCCCCCCACCTGTCCCTGCCCTTCTTTTAATCCTGACCCATAACCTGTCAGTCAGCTCCTCATTCATCCCCAGGTGGAGCTCCATGCGCTCAAGCTGGTCGTTAACGTCAACAGCCCCTCCTTCTCTATCCTGCCTGTCCTTCATGAAGAGCATGTATCCTTCCCTTCCATCACTCCAGTCATAGGAACCATGCTACTATGTCTCTGTGATGCCAGTGAGATCATAGCCCTGCAGCTGTGTGCATCTCTAATTCCTGTTTCCTCACCATCCTATGTGCATTTGCATAGTGGCATTTAAGGGGCATTAACTATAAATACTACAAATTAAATAATGTAGGAGAGTTATAAGCTTCACTTGCAATAACCCTGCTAGTTCTGTGATAGCACACAGTGGCCTTAGCCAGTGTGTTTAGATCAGAGTGCAACAAAAATTACACAGTATTCAGGTGGAACTGCAGAAGAGCTTTTCAGGCAGGCAGATCATCACTCCCTCTTAGACTCTGCCTTGGACACCAGGATTGCTGCATCTACTTTTTACAAATTTTTGCAGCAGAGAACATCTTTTTTATCCTGAGAAATGCAAATGAAGAAGCAAATGCTGCTCTCTTTAATTTTGATGAAATAAAAATCTAAATTGCAAGACAAGCCAAAATGTGGATTGTTGCCATTTCTGATACTTCATTCCTGTTCAGAATTGGACTTCTTTTAGAACTTTGTTCAGTTCATTTTAAATAAAAGATCTTCAAATAGGAAATGTTTCTTTTGAATTTGAAAGGAATATATTAAATTGAGGTAATATGCTTATCTTTCGGGAGTGTCAGTGAAAGGCAAAAATACCAGGTTGTTCACAGGGTCTAGAGAACAGATGTTCACTGTTTTCTGAGAAGGCTGCATCTGGTGTTATCAGCACACTTGACCCTTGCTTAACCCTTCTCAGAGATGCCCATTACATTTCAGTGTTGCAGAAGGTGGACTAGAGCCTTGTTGTTAATTCAGAGGAGTTGTAATTAGTGCCTGCAGTGGAAGTTTTTAGCTGGTCTGCTCCCCAGCTATGGTGCTGTGTTCCCACCTGAAGCCCAAGCACCTAGGGAGGGGATTTCCTCTTCTTCCCAGCATCTTCACCCTTTTTTATTTTGTGATTGAGTCCTGAGTGGTGTGCATGGCTTTATAAATAAAAATGCACTTTGATGCAGCAATCTTTGCAGCTTGATGGCATGATTGTGAGAGGCCAAGAGCTGTAGTCAGTGCATGGGGGATGGATGCTTTGCCTTTGACCATCTTCTGTAAACGGAAGCAGCAGTTGTGGAGGAAGAGCCACTTCCCAGATTTTTATAAAAATTTTTTAGTATCTTGCATTATGGTGCTAGCGACAAGGTAAGTGCAGAATTCTCCAGTGGAAATCCCCATGAATTACTGTGGATTAAATTTTCATGTAGCAAATTGATAATGGGTCTGTTAAACAGACTCACATGAATGCAGGTGTTTGTTCCTGGCCTACATGGAGAGGGTAAAATCTGGGAGGTTTAGCAAAAGTGTGGTGCAGAGGGAGGAGAGGAGGATTTCCCTGGGAGCCTGGGTTTTTGAAAGGGCTTTTGAAAGGCTGTATAAGGATCTGGACAGAAGTCTTATACCCAATGAAGACTTGGAAGGTCTTGGGGGTCTTTCCCTCCTCGAGTGCTTGGCTGTGTGAACTCTCCCCCATTCCTGTTTGCAGGAGTTGGGGTGTCTGCTGGAGAGATGGGATGGGATAGGATGGGATGGAATGGGATGAGATGGGATGGGATGGGGAAGGGCAGGCACAGGAGAAAGTCACTGGCTAGTGACTCATGCCAAGTCCTGTCCCGTTCCCCTGCCAGCACCCAAAAGCAGAGTCCCAGAGCCCAGGCTGCACTGGGGTTGGCGTGGGAAGGAGAGTGGGGTGCTGCAGGTGTTGCTTCCTTCCAACAGAGAGGTACCTGGTCAGATGCTCGCATGATGTGCTGCAGACTTTGCCCATAACAGATCCAGACTAGCCATGGCCCAAAAGACACGCTTAGGAAAGTCCACAGTGTACGTGCTTGGTTGGGTGTAGTTAGGAGACAGAGGAGCTAGAATTAGAATTGTTTTAATACTTTTATTTTCCCCTCCAAATAATATCCTAAAAGTAGGCTTTAATTTACCTTTAATTAGCCTTTCCTTTGGTTTCACCTTGCAATCATTTAACATTTCAAGCAATTACAGTATCTCGGTAGAGACTCAACATTTCTGTGTTGTTATAGTAATCTGTATGGTAAAAGCCAAGAGAAACAGCCACCAGTTCACTTTACTTCTCTGTCCCTTATAGATGCACTTTGCCTCCGTGACAGTGTTCCAGTGTGAGCTGGGTTGATATACCCAAGCAGGCTGCCTGTGGATGGTGTACAGGTGCAAATGCTGCTTTTCATGTTTGTGATGTGCCCATTGTATGGGTTTGTATGCTTTTGGGAACTCTGCAGCTTCATTGGCTGTTAATTTATACTTACTTATATTACTGCTGGAATGAGATTCATTAGTTTGCAAGCAGGAGCAACAATTTTTCTCAAGAAGGAAAACTTCTGCACATCTGGCTGATAGCAGCTGGAAGTGACTATTGAGACAACAGGTCTTTACAGGTTTTCCAACGTGATCAGATTATACTTTTGTGAAAATATATATTTTCCCAAAACTTTGCTGTAGTACCCAAAATATATGTTTGACTCTCTATAGACAAATAAGTGTTATTTCCTCTGTTCTTATTTCCATTTTCTCATTCTCTTCCCTAGTTGCTGCAAGGCAGTAGAAACAAAGGTCTAATTCTAAGTGTGTGTCTTTATGTGTGTTTTCTGGCATGCTTTTGCCTTCAGCATGACCTTTCTTGTCAGCACTTCCTTTAACTCATCATAGCTCAGTTCATAAATTCGAACACTTTTTGGTGCACAGGGGAAAAGGTTTTTTGAGTGTTGCACAAGCCCCAAAGGAGTTGCAGAACTCTTCTGCAGCCTCCTGAAGGAAAGGCAAGATGTGCACACTGGATTGGAGCACGGGGGAAGGAGTGGAGCTCTGCTGCCCACTTGAAGAGTGCCATCTGTGTATTTCTGGACCTGCTGCATGCCCAGCATCATAGCCTGAGGCAGACACAGAGGCTCAGCCTGGCTGGAGAGCACCTCCAAGGCAAGGACCAAGAGTTTCAGTTTGAGAGCGTCATGGCTCAGCCTTTGCTCAGTCCTCTCAGGAGGGTTCGTCCTGCTGACTGGCCAACAGAGGTTTAAGCGAGCAGAAGGGCTTTTTCAGGAGGGTGTGAAATTCTACTACCACCTTATTCCTCCTTTTGTGACATTGTGCAGCTTGTGCAATGCTGAAGGTGTAAAGCTGCCCAAAACAGCCTCTTACAGGGAGGAAAATAGGAAAAAAAGGCAGAAATCCTGGCTGATTTCTGGATGCAGTACAAACATAGCTGTCGTGGATCTATCTAGCAACCCTCCTCTGATCCAGCAGTAGATAAAAGCAGATTCAGAGAACAGAGCAATGGTCAATAAATGTTTTTAATGGTAAAAATTTTCTGTCAGAAGAAGCAGCTGGTGATTGCCTGCTGTTATGGTTCCAGAGAATTCAGGTTTTTTTCCATATTTATGTATTGGTGAAGGTAACTCTGGAAGCTTTTGATAGCCAGCTGTTGCCTAATTCCTTCTTGAGTCCTGCTGAGCTCACGGTCTTTACAGTACCTTATGACAGGCTATAATTATGTGTTGAGTAAGAACACATGTTTTTTTATGCAACACAAATGTATTTCCCTTGTATTTGTCACACGTCTGTTTTCTTTGAACATCCTTTGCTTCACAGATGCAAAGGGCAAACGAAAACACCCATTTTGCTTCTCTGAACCATTCCATACTTTGCATCCCAGAGAGTAAGAGCCCTGACCAGGTTAGATGCTCTCAATGTGTGTATATAGGCCAGGTGTGTGATACGTGTTTGTCACAAGATGAGGTAAGTCTCCAATAATTTCCTCAAGAGTCTTCTCACATGAAGGAGGGAAAGTGCAAACATTTCATGAAACAAGGCAAGATAACAATGCCAAGCTCTCTTCTTTGCACAAAATATTTGTGCGAAAGACATAATGCTGCTCCTGCATATAATATGGTAGCACCTGAGAAAAAAATACTTGTCAGCAAGATAACCAGGGGTAGCATCTGATCAGCACTAGCCCAGGCAAGTGCTTCAGGTAGCCGTAGGTCCCTGTTCCATCTGCCATGTTTTGTTTGTTCCTTCCACCTCCAGAGAGGATCGCATGAACTGCCATGCCTGAGTGAGGCTTTGAGTGCTGCATGAGGTAAGAAATAGAAGTTTTGCACTTGAATAAAAGCCTGATAAGATTTGTGGTGACCCTTCTGTTCCAAGGGATTTCATTCCCTGGTCTTGGGCTGTTCCTTAAGAAATCCTAGTCTTTTGCAGAAACTAACTTCATCCTTTTAGAGGCAAATGATTTCTGCTTAGAGATCAAAGCTCTTCCCTTGTACAGATATACCGAGCCTGGCTGTGGAAGGCATTGGAGATAACAAGAAGAAGGTATGAATTAACTGTGGTAAGGATAGGACAGTGGGATATTAGTGGTGAACTGCAATGCTGGAGGTGTAAGAGTGCTTAAGGGTGGTTGAGGTCACATATGGCCTGATTCTGTCCGGACCACTGTGGTGATGGTGATATAGTGTGCATTGTAAAAACAAAACCAAAAAGCAACAAACAAACAGATGGGGCTATTGATGTAATTGCTGGCTCCTGATGCTCTCATCTGACCAGTTGCTAGCCAGGTTTAGGAGGAGATCCTCCATAAACAAGGGATTCGGTAGAGGAGCTGAGGTTTCTCACCAGTGCTCCTTAATTCCTTCTTCCACAGGGAATTTGAACCATGTCACCACAGTCTTCTGGGTTTCTGTGACCTCTTTGTATGGTACGCGAGTATCTTGTGGTAGGCAATGCTGAAAACCACAGGAATGCTCAGGCAGCTGAGTGTGGGTCCTTCGCTCATCAGCTGCAAAGAGTGAGTCCTCAGTCCTGTCCAGGTGATTTCTTGCCCACCCTGGTCTAACTCTGGACCACAAGAGGCTCCAGGAGTTTGGTAGTTTCAGGCAGGGAAATGTGGCACAAATGCTTCTTTGTTGGCTTGCCTAGAAACAGAATGATTGGCTCCGGGTGGAATCTGTCTAAGTCTTCTGAGCCCTGGGTTCTACAAAATAGCTAGGTGTTGGCTTACACTGCTCCCTTCCCCACTCTGTACCTGGTACCCCCAGGGGAAACAAGGATGCAGCATTTGCTTCTCCGTTCCTGTTCCTGTCCCCAGAAGAGAAATATCAAGGTCAGGGAGAAGAGTCTAATGAAGCAGCTTTGCCTTGGCAGGCTGCATTTTAACTGAAGCTGGAGCTTGCAAGATGTGACAGTGGTGGGAATGCTAAAGATGCCTAAGTTAGTCTTTGTTCAAGTGTTGCACACACACCTGTTTGATTTTACAAGCATGCATTGGATCTGCAAGCCCCACCATTTCATTCACTCTGAAACACTGTGTAACAGCTTTTTCTTAAAAGAAAATACTGGGAGCTGGGCAGATTTAGAGATAAAGTAGAGTGTAGTTTAAGCTAAGTAGAGCTAAGTTTAATTCTGCACCTCGATGTGAACTCTGGTCTAATTTTAATTAAGGGATAGCAACAAAGCTGCTTGCACTTGGCTGGTAAAGCAAAGCTATGGGGAAAGGGGATCACTGCATTTAGCTTTTATCGTGGTAATACTTCAGTTGCTAACTGCTACCCAGGAATGCTATTAAATAGCCTGCTGCATAAAACACACCTTGCCATTTGTGTGTTCTTGCAGCTGTGTCTGAGGTCGTGTCAGGGAAGAGGATAGATGTGCCGTTACTCGCTACTCCCCCTTCTGCCTTCACAAGGTTATTCTATATACTCATTCCAGTGGATGGGAAGTCTGTTTTTCAGGACAGGTTAATATTTTCCAGAATAAATCTGGACACAGGGAGGACGCAGGCTTCTCAGACACTGTTGGGAGAGGATAGGAAAGAAATTAATTTTCTCTTGGACATTTTTGTGGGCCAGTCTCAGTGTTTGGAGACAATGAGGGTGCTCTGACTGAATTCTAAATATCTACTATTAAGCACACATTCTTTGCAGACTCACAAGAAATCCCCTTGCTGCTCCCATTGAATCTCTTAGAGCTACACAGGAAAAGAAACTGCTTCCTACTCGCTTAGAGGACATGCATGTTTCTGCCAGGGCAGGGGTTTCTGTACTTCAGTTAGTGACTCATAAGGAATTACAAAAAGGTTTGGAAAATCAACAGTGAGAGTTTTGTTCCAACATTCATTATTTAGCTGGAAATCATCTGAAATATGAGTTGGTTTATTCTCTTCAGTCAGCTAACTCACTAAGGAGTGAAATTTTTGCCTATTATTGTGGTAAAATCTGTCTCTGAATTAACATGGCAATGAAGAAGAAACTGCAGATTTCCAGTGCCCTATCCTGCTAAGATGGTGTTTAAACTGTAGACAGTATAAACAGGTGTGCACATGTCTTTGTTAACGGTGGAATTGCCTCTAATGCTTTGTTCCTGATTTAAAATACCATCATGTCTCTGTTTTCTTGCAGAATGAAGAGACGCAAGTGTCCCAGCAAATGTCCCTCACGAAGGAAGATCCTGATCCTGTGTGTTACAGGGTGGCTGATTGCACTGCTGAAGCTCCTCCATGTTGAAAGACACTTCTTTCCCTCTAAGGACATTTATTTGGTGGAGCACTTCTTGAGCACTTCTTCTTATGTTAGAAACAGATATTCCTACCATAGAAATGAGTTCCAGTATGAAATTAATTGTTCGTCTATATATGAACAAGATCCTCTTGAAATTGGCAAGAGCTTGGAGATAAGAAGAAAAGAGATAATTGATCTAACTGATGAAGATATTATAGCAATAACGAGTGATTGCCATGTGTATCGGGCACTTAGGAAATACCACCTAAAACCTGTTTCTCCAGAGGAGGAGAGTTTTCCAATCGCCTATTCTTTGGTTGTTCACAAAGATGCAGTAATGGTAGAAAGGCTCATAAATTCACTGTACAGCCATCAAAATATTTACTGCATCCATTATGACCAAAAAGCCACAAAAAATTTCAAATCTGCCATGAACAACCTAGCTAAATGTTTCCCCAATATTTTCATTGCATCAAAATTGGAGACAGTGGACTATGCACATATTTCACGTCTGCAAGCAGATTTAAATTGTTTGTCTGATTTGATGGATTCTTCAGTTCCCTGGAGGTATGTT
Source organism: Scolopax mira (assembly GCA_004320125.1). Classification (NCBI taxonomy): domain Eukaryota; kingdom Metazoa; phylum Chordata; class Aves; order Charadriiformes; family Scolopacidae; genus Scolopax; species Scolopax mira. The sequence goes on from BJBW01006806.1 coordinate 50,654, forward strand.
ATTAATTTGTGTGGCCAAGATTTCCCTCTGAGATCAAATTTTGAGTTAGTTGCTGAACTAAAGAGACTCAGTGGAGGAAACATGCTGGAAACTGTAAAGCCAAGCAGTAGCAAAAGAGAACGATTTACTTACCACTATGAACTTATGACAGTGCCTTTTGAATACATGCAGATGCCTGTAAAAACCAATGTTTCCAAGAATCCACCACCTCATAATATTGAGGTATTTGTAGGTAGTGCCTATTTTGTTTTAAGCCGAGCTTTTATTCAATATACCCTTGAAAGCTCCCTTGCAAAAGATTTTCTTGAATGGTCAATGGATACATACTCTCCAGATGAACATTTCTGGGCCACGCTTGTACGTGTTCCTGGGGTCCCTGGGGAAGTTCCTAGATCAGCCCAGGGCATAACAGACCTGCAAAGCAAAACTCGTCTGGTGAAGTGGAATTATCTTGAAGATCACTTGTATCCTCCCTGCACTGGTACCCACCTTCGCAGTGTCTGCATCTATGGGGCTGCAGAATTAAGATGGCTTCTGGATTATGGGCACTGGTTTGCCAACAAGTTTGACTCCAAAGTAGACCCTGTCCTGCTAAAATGCTTGGCAGAAAAACTGGCAGAGCAACAGAAAGAGTGGGTATATTTGTCATCTGATAAACACTTTCTGCACATAAATTCTGTTAATGCCTCCCTGTAGAAGCACAGTCTTCCCTGCAGTCAGTACTGTGTACTGTTTTAGCACAGTGCCTGCAGCTCCTCTGCCTTGACCTGCTGCAGGAAGTTAGTGAGCAAAATACTCATTCTGCATAAAGTTCAGGGCCCTGGAAAGCCAGGTGCCTGCCCATTTATTTATGAAAAGTCATGCCTCTCTGATTAACTGTTTTGTAACTTGCCACAATAATCCTATAATTGTTCTTCAGGGTGATTCTGGGAGGGTGAGGTTTGGTTTTGGAGGCTGGTGCTGTCTGTCCTAACGGAGTATTTCAGAAACGAGTTTTGCATCAAGTGTGTTTGCGTCTTTCCTAAGAAACTCCCAACGCGTCTGTCTGTCTGTCCCCTTTTCCTACACTCTTGTTTTTATTTAAAGGTGTGAAACAAAGACCTCTGTATATGCTATCTCAAGAAAAATGGAAGTGCCCAGCTCACAGACAAAACAAGATATCAGCATGACACCAAATGAGCTGTGTGGCCTCACCTGAAGTCCCAAACTTCTCGACTGTGGGAGCTAACAAAGATCTTTGCAATGTGAATATTACTGGATGATATAAGGGAAAGAAAATCCCAGACACATTGTCTGTAGTATTGCTCCCTTCTCCCAGCTCAACTGTGCGTTGCTTTTCCTTCTGTGAAGCGTGTGCTCAGGTTCCATGCCATGCCTATGAAATCGGTGGTGGTTGATTGAAACAGAATTCTGCGCTGTTGTTCTTCAAAGGCAGTATATGACCGTGCCCTAAGGGCAGTCTCTGCAGCCCCTTAGAGTGGATATCCATGCCAAAAGAGGTTGATTGTCATTTCTAGCTCTGCCTGTAAAGATACCCTCCTGTGAAATTCCACTCCTCTTTAGACAGTACATCTACACACAGTGGATAACAAGTGCTGGTTCCAATCAGTGTTCAGCAATGTGGTGCTACATTGAAATGCAAAACATGCCAAGTCCAGCGGTAATCATTAAGAATAGCCATATTGCAGAAATGAAGACCCTGTGTAGACTTATCTTTCTCTTGGCCTTGTGCAAGTCTCTTGGCCTTGTGCCACCACGATCCCAGGCTGATGGGTGCCAGGGCAAGCCCTGGTTCAGCTGTAGAGCAACTGTTCTCCAACACCCTCTGCTTTCCATGGCCTTGCCTGGCCTCCTGGTAGCGAAGTTTCCCTGGAGTGTCCTTGCAGCTGGGAGCACATGCTACAGGGAAGTGTTTGTTACACGCAGCAATCTGCAGAAACTCTTGCAACTCAGAAATGCCTCTTGGCATTTTGGGGGTTTCTGGAACATTGCTCTGCCACAAGTTTGGATTCAGTTGTTCCAGTGAACCTTGGGGTCTAGCTTGCACCATGCTGCTGTCCTCTTCCTGCCCATCTGACTTTTTTTTAGGGGCCTCTTCCCACAAGGGTCTTTGGTAAATCTGGTCTTACTGACCCACAAATTGCTGCAATAACAATCATGTCTCGTACCCATGAGAAATCTTTGTTCTTATTTGAGTTGAAAGAATGAAGTAATTTTTTGGTCTCTGCTTTTGTTTATAGATTTAATCATGCTCAAGTAATCTGTGGCTTAAGATTAGGTTTGAGAGTCAGGACTTGTGGGGGTTTTTCCCCGTTTACGACACTGATTTCCTATGAGACCTCAGAGGTGTCATCCGAGTTTTCTGTTTCAGCTGTTCTAGCTGTAAAATGGGGAAAACAATGTTCTATTATATTGCTAAGCGCTTCAAAATCTATGGATGTTGTGGGTTGATTGCACAATACTAGTTGCATATCAAAATTTTATGCAGTCTGTGGACACACAGGTCAGGTATTTCTTTGATGTACTGTTTCTGAAATAAATGGGGATATATTATTGTTATTAGCACAACAAAGTGTGTGTTGTTTACTTCAGTGACTTGCCATGTCTGCCCAGGGTTGTCCTGACTTGATGTGATTTATAGACACTTTGTAGAAGATGAAATATTAACAGCATTTACAGATTCATACATCAGTAATCGTATATAGAGAATTCCCACGTGGAAAAAAGGTTAATAAAGGATGATGTTAGGATCCCAGAGGGACAAGCCACAGCCTTCTGTACACATAAACTGGCATTTAATAATATAGTGATATATTTTAAATTTTTTATTTAGTTAAATTGTCTTTATGTATGTATATACACACAGTGCCATTTGTGTTTAAGTGGTTTGCTCTACCATAAATTTATTAAAATAATCCACTAGCACATTAAATTTAAGTAAATAATTTTAACCAACATGCAACTTTGTGCTGCTTTAACTGAACTGGGTTGAATGATACTAGTTGAAATGGAGTTGAACTTTAACTGGTTTGAAATAAGGCAGCTTATGGTGCCTAGGTAGTAAAGAAATGGATGTGGAGACAGCACTGTTTGAAGACACATCACCCATTACAGCTGTACGTTTGCTAGCTAGGGAAGTACAAGTTGTACAGGCATAGTTGCAACTTTATGAAGTGCTGATTTTACAATGAATTATAAAATACTTCTGGTTTTTTGAAGGTGACTTCAAAGGCTCTTCAGGCTTGTAGAAAGGCAGTTCACAAAAATCAGTCACGCTGGAAGATCATGTAGCCCAGCCTGCTGCTCACGACAGGTTTGACCCTAAGTTTGGGCTGGGTTTCTTGGACTTTGTCCCAGGGAGTCTTGTAGGATCTCTGAGAGAATTCTGCTGCCTTCTGGGCAACATTTTCCGTATCTGTATCATAGTTATGTGACTAGATTACAGGGGTAGGTTACAGGGGTAGGTAACAACTTAATTACTTACCTTTCACTTAATTCTCTTTACACAGGTAGGTCTTTCTTAACTGAAAATGGACTGGAGGCATGATCCATAAATACCTTTCTCTCTGAGAAAAATGACTGAACCTTGTTTATGGCAAAGCAAATAAGAAATTTTATTTGGTCTGAATCAAGAGGATTCACAAGGAATCCCAAAGATTCCTCTTGTAAATTATTTGACAAATTTGAAATGCACATACATTTGCGTGTATTAGATGGTTCTCTCTGTCTTTTTTCTGGTGAAGAAGCCCTGTCCTGGCTTTTTTCCACCCACCCTGCCCTGTGCTGGCTGCATGGAACATCTGGACTATCAGTTAACCTGATTTTCAAGTTCAAGAAGGATGTGCTAGTGCTGCTGCTGCCTGCCAGCACTGGTGTACAGATCCATCCCACCCTTTTGTTAGCGGCTGAGAACAGCAAAAATGCTGAATGCATTCTATCATGGAAAAGTTAAGGGGGGAAGAAAAGGAAATAGTGAGCTGAATGGAAGAGACACAGAGAAAACATTTGTACAGTTTGTCTTACTAATTAATTTATTAGGCTGGACATGGAGTCAGAAGGGTACTATACACAAACATAAGCGCCTCACTACATATTTTCTTTGACATGGGAATAAAAGGATGTGAAAGACTAGAAATTAGACACCTAATCTGGAACTGTAATTTAAATAGACCTGTCCTATTGGGCCATATGAACAATATGATCTCTTAGTAAGATGCAGTAAGTCAGTCCTGGAAGTACCCCAGCACTCTTTGGTATTTCCAGCTGATAGTTGAGCACTCTACCCTATTTTTTCAGAACTGCCAGGCTCTTCGATTTTTCTGTGTCTGAAGTATACTAATCTTGATAGTAGGATATTGTCCCAGTTTGAGGTAAAACC
>BJBW01006807.1:0-27670 GCA_004320125.1 Scolopax mira
GTTCAGTGAGGGAAGCAATTCTGTTCCAGACATTGTTATCAACTTTTGCGTATGTGTCCATAGAGACACAGGTGGATGCAGCGTCGGGGTGTGTGAAAATGTTGGGGCAAAATTAGCAGGAAGGGAGGTGCCTGATGGTGAGCCAGAGGGGAAAACTGGAAGAGGCCAGAGTGGTTTTGCAGGAACATAAAGAATTGCCTCAAAGTTCAACTTTTCTGACTCTATCAAAAGTGCAACCATTACAAATTTGAGGGCTTTATATATTCACTTCCTAGGACAGAATTTGGCATGGGATGCTCCAGGACAGTGTTTTGGTGGTGTGTGCCTGATCCTCCCCCTGAACTGGAAGAGGCTTGGCCCCAGAAGTCATGGTTTCTCCTTTGTGTTGCACAGCCCTGAGCACAGTTGGTGCATTTGGGTTTGTATACAATAAACCAAAATAGATCATACTTGGATGTACTACATCCAAAGTAATCTCTTCTTACTTCTCAATGCACATCTTTAAAAAGGACAATTTTACATGTAGTCTTTTCTAAACCTCTGGTATTGAATCTTCATCTTTATTGTGGGATGCTTTTGTTATTTAAAATGTGTTGTAATTTTCTGTTGCAGCCGCTAGTTGCAGTTTTGTAAAAATGGTAATGCAAAACCTTCTGTTTGGAAAAAATATAGCTAAATAAAATTTTAGTGTTGTAGATTTTGAAAATGCAACATAGAAACAGCATTAGTTAAATACATGAGAGCACTTAAAATTTGCTTATAGCAATTAAAACTTGGGCATTGTTTAGTGTTTATATTTACTTTTATATATTTATATTTAGGAAAACAGGGAACTGAATTATTCTCTTAACTGCACTTTACTTTGGTTAATGTGTCAAAAGGAACATGTCCCAGACAACCAGTGCTTTTCCATGGCCCTGCAGTGATGTGGGTTTGATTAAGCAGCAGTAAGCATCCCAAGGAGCTAGAAACTTTGCTCATGGTTGCTCAGCTTGGGAATACTTTATGGGCATGACGAGTTCCTCCGTTATCCATGCCGTAAGGAAGAGAGCGAATCCTTGACTCTATGTCACGTATGTTAAAGCTCCCCAAGACAGGACACCAATTAACCTTGGATGATAGCAAGCACACACACACACGGGCTGCCTGGGAGAAGCAGCCTGTTGCCATTAGTAGGAAGCAGCAGCCCTTGTCACCCTGAGCCATTATTTAAATCTCCTTTAAAATTCCCTTATTAAGTCAAAGAACCGAAGCACTCTCCTCTTCCCCACAAACGGACTATTTTTGCTGTCATGAAAATAGGGGATGTTAGTAACATGAGAAGCCAGCGATCTTTTTATTTTTATCCTCACTGTCTAATTTGGCCATTTTGAACTGAAAAGTTAAAAAAACCCCTGATCTTCAGTCAAAGCAATTCAAGGCATGGTGGAGCTCAGAGTGAACCAAAACAACAGGGTCAAATGTAGTTGAAAGAACATGGTGGGGTAAATAAAAGGGCCTCTTTTTTTTTTTAACATTTAGTGCTGGTGGGAGGAGAAAGTTTGGTTAACTATTTAACCTATGGCAGCCTTTTATCATTTTATGGTTTAGGGATCCATGATTTTAAGCCTTTGTCAGTAAGTTCCTAGGTTTGTATTCGATCTTTTCCTCAGAAAGGCTCTGGTGTCCAGTTATATGTTTTACCTCAATTTATTGGAGATAAGAAAAAATTACAAATAGCAACCAAAGATAAATATTTTTCCTAAAATTAGACTTGCCAGCAACTTTGGTGCTCAGCTCCTACCTAAACCCTGAACTGCTTTCTTCTGCTCAGACTTCTCTGTGACAGGATTATTATTTTTTTTATCAGCGGGGCTCTCCTTCCCCATTTGGTTCGCCTCTCTGTTTTTTGGCTCTAATGTGATGTGTCCTCATCAGTTGGAGCAAGCGCTTGCTAAAGGTCACTTGGAAGCCCCCTTTTCATTTCTCCCCGTTACAGTTTTTCCAGCAGGCAACCCTTCTCGGGAGCGACTCTCTCCAATCTGTCCCTTTTGCTATCCAAAGCCGGTTGTTCCGGGGGCTAAATTTCTTCTTTCCCTGAGTTTTTTGTCAGTGCTTCTTGAGCCCACAGCACTCGGTCCCCTCGGCCGGGTGCAGGGCAGATCTCCTGTCTCCTAAGGATGTTGTGAAAGTGCTGGGGGTTTATTCTTTCACCTTCTTCAAACTCGAGGGATGGGGGACGATTCTTTTATACCTGTATAACTCCCGTCAGCTTCAGGGGGATTAATCTCCACGTTACATCGGTGTGAGATGGCGGCAGCCTTTATTGGGGGAGTTTAAAATCAGACAAAGCCTCTTCCAGGGAGCTGTGACTGGGAAGGAAAGCTGCTTGTCAAGAGACCTCAAACCACGGAGCTGGTGGCTTCTGCCTGCCCTGGCGAGGGGGGTTAGGTTTGGGGGGGGGTTCGGTTTGGGGGGGGCTCTTAATTAGTTTTTGGAGGGTCAAGGAAATGTCCGTAGTGAGTCTGGAACAAAGGAAGAAGTCAAAATGTAAAGCAGAGTGTTTGGTATGTTGATAGCCCCCAGTTTTAATTTTAGCATAATTGGATCAGGGTTAGTGGCAGTTGTTAGGTAAAGTACCTTCCCGAAGTTCTGGCTTTATTCAAAAGTAAATATCATAGCTCTTCTCTTTTAACCTAAGTTTTTTTCTCCCCCCTCCCCTCCTTCCCCCAAAGAAGAACTGCTCAGTTTACCTCGGATTTATTTCCACTAAGAAAGCGCTAAGATTTTGGGGACCTGTATTCTGATGGTAAAGCTTGTGACATGAGCTTTTGTTTTCCATGCAAAGAAACCTTAGCATTTTTTCACATGTTAACTTTTTGACAATTGCGGGGAAATTCTTTTCCCTGAAAACTGCCGTCCTTTTCTTTTTCCTCCCCTTTTCTCCTTGATATTTTTATTTCCCTTTTATATGGAGACTTGTAGATTTTGTCACTTCAAACGGTAGCTGTTCCTCCTCTTTTCTTTCGCTTTACAATACACACTAGGAGATTTTTTTTTTTTTGCATATTCCTCCCCTTTCTCTGTGAGATATTGTAGTTGACCAAATTTAAAACACTACAGTATTTAGCATCCCCGCAGTGCCATTTTAAGTATTTGGACCTGGAAAATGCCCCAAGCAATAACTACCTGAATTGCTTTTAATTACACAATATAGCTGCATCATTTTACTTCAGATTCTTTTGGATTGATGCTGTAAGGCAATTGTAACCATGGATGATGGGATTAAGTGCCTCTTGAAGTGACTTTAGCTTCTTGTGGGAACAAAGGGAAAGAAGAGAACACTTAGTCCCTTTTTGAGTGAACAGCCTTTTTTCACTTGCTATGTAAAGAAATACAATTAACAAACATTATCCCCAGAGGTGAATTGAAATGTACATGCAGACAATAACCGCTCTTGACTGCAATTAGACATATATGATCCGAGGTATTTTGGCCATTCATTAGTGCTAATTGTTTGAGAAACAAGCCCACAGAACAAATGATTAAAATGTTAGTGCCATAACCAGGATTATTAGCATGTGTGATAAAATGCATGCGCCGCAGCTGTACCAATAAAACTCTCCGGCGAGTCGCTTTGATTCGGCAAACACTCAGCCCGGCTGCCAGCCCTTCGTATTTGCACAGGGCCTGCTGATGTTTATAACAAACAACTTATATCTCCTTTTCTTAATTAGAAAGAATTACTATGCAAATTGCCAGGCTTTGTAATTTCGTAGAAGTTTCCTTTGTCTTTGGCAGATTATTTGTGTGCTGGTTGCGAGCTGCTCCCTAGTAAATTCAACGTAGGAAGACCATTTATAGCTACTCGGGGGTGGGGGGGTTGGGGGGTGGTTTAGCACATATTGGAGAAATAGTTTGTAGGAAATTTTGCTACATTCGCTGGCTTGTGTTCAGCGAAGTCTTAAATCCTGGGTCACTTCTGTCCTTCTGCCACATCACCACAGATATCCGGGATTGTGGTCAGTACTCACTTACAGGTCAGGAATACACATTGGGGAATTTATACAGCTTTTAAAAATATTTTATTCAGATGCCTAAAAATGTTCTTTGTAAACACTTGCCAACACTGTGCCAAAGATTGTAGGAGAGTTTTGGCCTATTGAGCAATGGATATTTTTCCGCGCATTAAGTAGATCACGGTGTAGTATCTCTTAAAAGTTAATTTGACCTAGCAAATAAACACAGAACAGACACACAGGTTAAAGTGCTAATCCTGAAAATCGCTTATGGGAGTACTTTCCTTTGTAAGCTATACATTTTTGGCTGAGATGAGACTGTACAGGTGTGTGCAGTTAAGTATATGTGTGCGTATGAGCAATGCTGGAATGTGAAAATCCAGTTTACAGCAGAGAAAGGTGTATAACTTGGGGTAATTTCACTGGTTTGCAGTCACACTGTATGGCTGCCATTGCAAAGTGCAATGTCTCTTAGTAATCAAAAAGGTTTTTTGTTTTCTCCTTCCTGAGGATGAGCTATTTGCTCTTGGGTGAAATGGTTCTCAGAGGATCGCAGGTAACTTTTAACTTGCCAGCTACTTTTACATATTTGATGAAGACTTTAGTAGAGTGTTATGTTTGCAGAAGAAATTTAGTTTCATTTCCTAGACCCAAGAGCATTCAGCGTGCTGTTAGATGCTATGAATGAAAATATGCTGTTGTAAAACAATTTAATGAGCGTTACCCAATAGCCTAGTCCTTGTTTTAACTTACAGTGCTTAAAGGAAGAAACATTGTCTTAGCAAATTCACTTGGCTTATGTCCATGTGTTTAGTTTAAAGCATAGTCAAGCTTAGTTTGAATCATTAAAATACTTGCAGTCAGGAAACATATGTAAGATTTTATTCCTCTTTATGGCATGGGGTTAACAATATAATTGAGATTGCAGCGCTGTGTGGGTTTTTTTGTCCTAAAAAAAGTAACTGCTGGCGATGTTTTTATTCTATCAAAATAACAGAAGTCAAGATAATCTGGATAGTGTTTCCTACCAGAGTTGCTAACTGCTAATAAGCATAGCACTGTGGGCCTTGCCACTGTTTTAAAAAGATCTGTAGGCAAATGGATTTCTTAATAAACCCACTTCTTCCTCTACATTTCACTTTATTGTAGAACATAAACTATGACTATGCAAGGAAAATGAACAGTGAGAACAGAAGATCTTTTTTTGAGAATACACGTCGAAATAATAGCATATGGAAACACGTACTGCAGTCACATGTAAGCATACTTGTTGGAAATGATTATTTTACATGTACATTTCTAGAGCTGTCTGTTTTGAAAGAAACATGCTGTGTTGGTCCACTGACACCAGCTCCTCCTGTACATTTTTGTTGCTGGCCATACCTCTTGAAAAATTTGTTGCTTCTTCAGCTTGCTAAAATGTTCCATAAGGCTAATAATTTGATGTTTTTATAATAATCTGTGTCCTGATAAACCTGTGTTTTGGGCCCAGGTAGCTACAAAGTCAATTAGCTGAGAAGGAGATACCAATGGTCATTGGGTATTTCTCCTATAGTATTACGTAGTATTGCTATTATACCATAGTAATACACAGTATTTCTAGCATTAAACCTATTAGGTGATTGTATTTTAATGAATTAAACCACTTCTTTGGAGTCAGGTGGTCTGCTGGGGAAACCATACTGCTCCCCCATCTAGATGAAAGTTCCTAAACCTCAGTGGTGCCACCTGACTAAATCTGTACTGCAGATAGTGATGGTTTTACCTACAGGATAGTGCATGTGGTTGTGCATGGTACACAGAGCAGAGCTGCCTTCGTGGGGCTTGCAGCAGTGAGGGGCTCAAACAGCCCTTGGTTCGATGGCAACCCGGAATTGATCCTGGGAAGTGGGTGACAGGAGATACATCTCGTCTCAGTGTGCTCTGAGATTATGGTGTTAGCCACCTCTATTGAGTTTGGAGTCTGGGGTGGGTTGGAGGGTCAGTGAGAGGCAGTCCTTAAGGGTGCTTCAGGGTCTGCTTGGCTCTAGGCTGGAGTTAACTATTAATTGGCTGAGCTCTTTGACTCCTTTGTGATTTTGGAAGCTGCAGGGTGGAAGCTATCAGAGAAAGAGAATAGAAACTAATCACTTTTGTCCCCTCATATATGTTTAGAGAAGGGCTGTAGACTTCTTTACTGACCTCTGTGTCACACTGAAAAAAGACCCTCCTCTTTCCATTTGCGATAAACCACTCTTCCACCTCCTCCTTGCTCTCCCAAAGTGTACTACTGCAAGAAAATGGGATTAAGTGGATTTAACTAGCAGCCACTTGAGTTGCCACAAGTTGTGTTACTGTCCCCACTTCAACATGAAGCAGGGGATATGAAGTGGTTTGTGGGAGAGGGGCAAAAGAGCACTTAGAAAAGACCCAGTGGATCTCAGTTGCAGATCTCCAGGTGTTGTCAGGACCTCCATTACCTAAGTCTTGAAGCTGTTGCAGTTAGAAATGAGTAAGATTTATTAGCAAGGGGAGCTTGGGCACTTGTAATAAAATAATGTGTCATTTCTGCTTAACAGCAAAGCTGCCCCATTTCTTAGGCTGAAATAAGTGTTACCAGGAGTATTACAAAGGAGAGTCTGATTCTTGTAAAGTGGTTCCACCCAGGACCTGCAGACGCACAGCAGAAGAGATGGCGGAATAGTCACCCTCTTCAAGTTAGTTTACTGAGATAAAATATGACAAAAGCTTTCTTCGTATTTTCAACTCCAGACTTATATTCAGCATTTAGGGTACCCACTCTGGGGGAAGAGAGGGTTCTTCAATGGGGTTAGCTTAGAAAGGCAAGTATCGTAGTGGTCTGTTGGCAACATACCACGCTGGCTCTGATTTAGATTGACTGAACTCATTTCCAAGTGTTTGAGAGGGTTAGTCATGTTCTCTTTGAAGAAAAGCCACGTGCGCCTGTAGCCATGTGTCATCCAAGTGTAGCAACGTGGGAAGCATTATTAAGAGGGGCACAGGAAAATGCATGGGTCCCTGACATGATGCGATAATGACATGTTCAGCGTGGTGCTAGAAAAGCTTTGCATTATTCAAAGTGCTGAATAATATACATGATAATGCGTAATGGTGTTATATGGTAGGATTATTTTGTGGCATAAGTGACTTGTGCTCTGAGTATGAAGGCAAATTGTATTATTTTGTCCTCATTTTTGATGTAGCAGAATAGGCTTGAGGGGTACGGCGTGAAATGGGATGGAACAGGAGCAGGCGAGGGTTGGGGTTTTTTTTGGAAGGCCATGAAACTCAGTGGCACCCTCTACAATTAATTTCTCTGTGCTTATAATTACGGAGCAAAGCAAGCTCCCTACCACACCACACACACCACAACCTCTGCCAGCATCCCCACTGCCTCCAAGTGCACCAGCTCAGCTTCTGCCTGGGGTGGGTTAGCTAGTCCCTCACCAGGAATACTAACGTGGGGTGAAGACCACCACAAACCTGATGCCTACAGACCATATGGATGCCACCCACTCAGGCTGTGTGACACCACAGGCTCACACCTGCACTGATGTGCGGTGCATAAAGCATCTATAAATTGTAAAAGCCACCACATCCAACAGCCTGATGATGATGCTGGTAGGTTCATGAGCTCTGTCGATGGAAGTCTGTGCTACAGATCTGCAGGTCTGAATGCTTCTGAGAGGGCATGTTTGGATTAGTGAGATTCCACATTACATGGCGTTTTCATTCCTGTTTTTCTCGGTTCCCCCTCCATCCATTTTACTTATTTAAAATTTGCATGCAAGTACGTTTGTTGATACAACGCTAAAGTTGCAAAATCAGCTTTGCAAACCCATGTTTGTTTTAACCAACACCCTGCTTCATTCACAGCATGCCGTTCAACTCCTGGAGCAAATGCAACAGATAGCAGCCTCCTCCCTAAATCACTCCCAATCCATTCCCAGCACATTCCCATTCCTCCTATGGAGGAGTTCTATGACAGAGGAAAAACAACCACCACCCTTCTGTATTTAATACTTGCCATAGTGCACAGAATGGGCAGCAAAATTAAAGCTGCACAAATAACCTCAGCCGTGGCAGTCCATCGGTTCTGAGTGTTTTAAGTTTGCAACTTTTTTTGAACATAGTAGTTTTGAAAGTTTATTAACTGTAATACGATATCTCCCTACCTTGAGTCTTCCTAAGGAAAAAAAAATATATATAAATAACCCCAAACCAACCATTATCTAGGTAGGAATGTTTCGCTTTTAAAATGTAGTCAAGTATTCTTTGCAGCACCATAGCCTAATTCTAATTTCTAATGTCTAATTTCAACAATATCCTTTACAGGGTGGAATCTCCGCTGCCAGCTGGTGGTCCTAAGCTTAGTTATCGCTTTGTATCATCTCACAAGTACATTCCCAGGAGAGCTGTGCTGTATGTACCTGCAGATGATGAAAAGAAGATACGAAAAATCCCATCACTAAATGTAGATTGTGCGGTGCTGGACTGTGAAGATGGTGTGGCTCTGAACAGAAAGGTAATTAAAAATTATCTGTGTGATACAATCAGTGCTAAAAAGAACTTGTGGAAAAACATTGCCTTTGCCTTGGGGAAGTGACAACCAGAGAGATAAAGATAAATCTTAAGATAGTAATGCAGTAATGATGTAACAGCTTTGTGAAGGCACTGGGAAAATCTGACAACCCAGATCTCTACTGAAAGAGATCACATGTGAGTGAGTAGGGAGGGAATTTTGAAGGAATACAGAGCTGGGTGTAAGCTCTTATCACAGAAGAATGGGAGATACTGTTATTATTGCTGCATATTTCATAGGTAAGAAGAGGAAATGGACAGTGAGAAGAGAAGCAACAATTTATTAGTTCAGAATCACCAGGATTTGTTGTTGAGGATGTTTCTGAAGGAAGAAGAAGTTTGACCCTGAGTGCATCAGGGTTTGGAGAGAGTTTTTGAACAGGAGTGTAAGTTTGCCGTCATTTTTGCATTATTTTTATGTTTATCAGTTTTCCTGTCCATTTTACAGTGTTTCAAACTACAGCAAGCACTGTTTAGGGTTTGAATATGATTCTGTTGTCCAGGTAGTTATGAAAATAGACTTGAAAAATTTCCTGTGTCATCTCAAAAAATGTGGATGAAATTTTATTTTTTTCTGTTTCTTGGGAGATAATGCTTTCCAGAAGGACTCTCTTGAGTAGTGCTCTCTTTCGTTAACCTTCAGGTCTTTATATAAATGTTGAAAAGAAAAATGTTTACAGAGTTTGCGTATATCTATCTTAGTTTTGAAAAGTGAAAAATACCGTTGCTGAATGTTCATGTGTATTGCTGAAGACAGCTGGAAAACATTTTCCAATTCCTAGAATACTATATGAAAGATTAAGATTGTATCTGCTGGCACCATGATGTAAGATTGTTTACGTCAAACCAAGACAGGAGGCTACCGCTGTGAGATGACACAAGTCAAAATTGTGTATTAAACTGTAGTATTTTTGGGTGCAGCTTAGTTATATAAAACACGTCATTAATAGCAGAAGCATCTGTTTGTAATAGAGGATGACAGCAAACCAAAATTTTACAATAAAGGTTGCAAAGTTGATAGAGTAATTTCTCGAGGGTAAAAGTCTAGCTCTGTTAGTGTGAAGGGGAGTTATGCCACTGGGTATCAGCTCCACAGAGAGAAGAGGAAAGATTCATTTTATCAGCTGGAGCTGAATAAGGCAACCCAGTCTGCTCCCTCTGCTGAGACTGGGACTGGGAAAATGAGGAACTGCCCACTGTAGGAGAAGACCAGGTTCAAGATCATCTAAGGAACCTGAAGGTGTACAAGTCCATGGGAGACATGATGAGATTCACCCACAGGTCCTGAGGGAACTGCTGGATGAAGTTGCTTAGCCACTGTCCATCATAGTTGAGAAGTGGTGGAAATCTGGTGAAGTTCCTGCTGACTGGAAAAGAGGAAATATAACCTCCATTTTTAAAAAGGGAAAAGAGAAAGGAACTACAGGCCAGTCAGTCTCAGCTCTGTGCCCAGCAAGATCATGGAACAAATCCTCCTGGGAACCATGCTAAGGCCCACAGGGAATAAGGAGGTGACCGGTGGCAGCCAACATGGCTTCACTAAGGGCAAATCATGCCTGACAAATTTGAAGACCTTCTATGATGGGGTTACAGCATTGGTGAATAAGGGAAGTACAACTGACATCTGCCTGGACTAGCGCAAGGCATTTGACACTGTTCTGCATGACATCCTTGTCTCTAAATTGGAGAGACATGGATTTGAAGGATGGACCACTTGGTGGATAAGGAATTGGCTGGATGGTCACAGAAGTGTTGTCCAGGCACGTAGGGACAGAATGAGAAAGGTGAAAGCTTGGCTGGATTTAAAATGGGTGAGGGGTGAGCAAGATGAGAATGGCTGCTACAAGTTTATCAGCAGCAGCAAAAATGAGAAGGATGACCAGAGCAAGCGTGGAACCACTGCTGCATGAAGCCTCATGTCTGTAAAGTCAGATTCTGCTCTCAGGCCTCCTAGGCCATATCCTAGGAGCAAACTTGGAAGAGGAAGGTAGCAGCCACAGTAGGGGAGGATGGAGTTAGAATCTATTCAAATAAGCTGGCTAGTATCATCCTGAACCTGTTGTGTGTCATCATGGAAAGATCATGGTGGCTGGAGGAGGTTTCTGATGCCTGGAGAAAGGCAAATGTTACAGCCATCAACAGTAGGGTTAAGAGTGAGGAACTACAGGTCCATCAACCTAACACTGGTCCCCAGGAAAGCAATAGTGCTGATTCTCATGGAAGGTATTGTACAGTGCACAAGGACCTACCCAGAATGGACTGCTCAGGAGCAAATCACGACTGACAAACCTGATTGCTTTCTCTGAATAAATGACTGTCTTTGCGTAAGAGAGCTGAACAGATGTTGTCCACCTTGACTTTAGCAAGGGTTTTGACATGGCCTCTTGTAGGATCGTGGTTGTCAGCCTGAGAAGAAATGGATGGACAGACTATAAAGCTCATGGTGGTTTGGCAGGAATCAGGTGGTCCGCACTGTGCACTATTTTGTATTTACCTTTGCTGGGACTATTACTGTTTAACTTCATTAGCAACCGAGTTGATGGGATGGAGCGCATTCTCACCAGATTCACACTGAAACCAAACTGGGGGGTGCAGTTGATATGCTGGAAGGCACAACGCTCCTCTGATGGGGCTTTACAGTTGGAGGAACAGCATGACAGAAGGGTAATTAAGTCCAACAAATGTAAAAAGAGAATTCCCAGCATCAGGCTGGGATAACCCCATGCACCAGTACAGGCTAGGGGATGACTGTCCAGGGGCACTCAGCCAAAATGGCCCTGGGTGCTGTTTTACAGCAAGCTGAGCAGGCTCAATGGTGCACCCTTGCAGCAAAAGTGGCCAACCACCTTCAGGGCTGTGCTGGATGGTGCAGCCAGCAGATCCAAGGAAGGGCATTCCTCCCCTCCAATTGGCTTTTGAGGGTCTCCTTTGGGAGGGCAGAGGGCTGTTCCCAGCTGTGGGACAAGAAGTTGACCAATGGAAGGGAGACTAGGAAGGGCCACCAAGCTGTTCATGGCACAGAAGGAGAGGTTGAGGAGCTGGATTTTTTATCCTGGAGAAGTGATGGCTGAGGGGGCTTTACTGCATGAGGGAAGCTGGATGGATGGCAGAGACAGAGTCTTTACAGAGGAGCTCAGCAACAGGGCAAGTGCATTGACCACAGGTTGCCCAAGAGGAGATGCTGACTGGACACAAGGGAAAAAAGTCTGCTTCATGCATGTGGTCAGACACTGAAAGAGGTTGTCCAGAGTGGTGGTGCATCTTCTCTCCATGGGGGTATTTAAGCCTTGGCTGGATGAAGGCTTGAGCAACCTGGTGTGGAGCAGTAGTAAGCCCTGCTTTGAGGAGGCAAATGGATGAGGTGGTCTCCTGAGGACCCTTCCAACCTGAATTAGACGGTGTGATTGCATGATCTAGTAGCAAGTCTATTTTAACAAGACACTGTGGGCTTTGTATTAGGATTGAGTTAGATTTGGAGAGATCAGGAATCTGGAGCAGCTCCATTTCGTTGCTCATTTGGAGGGCAATGAGGAAGATGAGCTTCCTGTAACTGGAACTGATCGCATTTACGAAACCGCATCTGGTTGCAGTAGGTGCTCTTGAAGCTGCAGTCATAAATTTAAAATCATTATCTATTTTCTATACAGTATTTTCTCTCAATGAAATTTTGTAAGGTATCCTCACCTGTGCCCTCCCCCCACAATTATGTTTTGTAATGGCTCACAGAGAGCACCGGAAAAGGGGAGCAAATAGCCATAGCCATTTTGGTGCACACATTTCTTATCTCCAGGAGCTACAGCACTGATCATGATTTCAGGTATCATCTGTTGACCTCTTCTTTTCAATCTTTTTTTCTAGTTGGTATTTTGACTAAATTAAAAAAAAAATACTTGCAGCAAGAAGTTCAAAAGGAGAAAATTTCTCAGCAAATTTTCTGGGGGGAACCAGTGGGAAGAAATGGCTAAAAAGCAAAGTTCCAGTATGCTGCATATTAAATCTGCATTAGAGTGAGAGATGATTCTGCTGCAAGTAGGACATGTGGGGCTTTTACAACCCCTTTGGGACCGGACAGAGCTGAAGGAGGTCTTCAAAAATTCAGAACAGGGAAGATGATAGGAAAATATCCCAGGGTTGCTGAAAATTTCAGCTTTCTTTTATAAAGTTAGCTTTAGTCTTGCTGACTTCAAATCCTGGCTGGGGCTCCACACAACTGTTTTTAGAGGTTCAAATGCATAGCATCACGTGGTGTGAACTGTCAGCTGCCTCTCCAGGTGTCTGACTCTGTAAGACATTGGGAATTTCTATGACACAAATTTAAGTTTTGGTTGGGGGGAAAATTGAATACTATTAAAGGGAAATTAGTTTCCCTGAACTATTATTCACAAATGAAGATAGGAGCTCTTTCCCACTGATATGCATGTAAAGTTTCACCAGCGTTGCTATACATTTTAAAGAAATGACTCAGAATGGCTCACTTGGCGATATTTTTAAGTGAACAGTTCAAACAGAAATTCTAAAACTATAAAATTAGAAATAATACAGATTGCAGTGTTGATATGTTACAAATGTGTCACACTCTGGGGACTTTTTTTGAAATAGTACAAAAATAGCCTATATGTATTTTAGTTCTTTGCAGAAGAAGGCCTGAATATTCTTTCATTTTAATTGTAAAAAAGAAAAAGATAAAATAGGTGGGTGAATCAATGTGCTTGACCAAGACATATAAGCCAGTAAACTGAATTGCAGGTAATGCCATTGAGAGGTCTCTGTGTAGGAGCTGAGCTGACTGAAGATATCTGGAGGGCTCTCAGCTGAGCCAGCTCTCCCTGGTATAGCTTTCTCAGGAGACCTGCATTACTCACTGTGCTTCCATGCCAGGTGAACTTATTATCAGGTATAAAAGTTTCTTCCTTCTGTTGGAGAAAGAAAGATTTCCATGCCAGTGCTTTCATTTTCCAAGGGCAGAGCAGGCTGAGGTTTCATAGTTAGTTCCCATGGGTCTTGTAAGGTTACACCCTTACAAGGGAGTTTTCTCGAACAGCATTTTTTCCGGCAGGATCCTGTCTTCAGTGCTGCTATTCTTCAGAGAATCCAGGAGGTGTTAGCTGCCAGGTCAGCCTAGCAAAAGACTAGTTGGAGCTGCTACTGTAGTGTTTATAACCCTTTCTGAGTTCTTGACAAGAGTTTCAGAGCATTTTGATGCCTCCAAACGTAGTGCTATTAGTGGGTTTATCTTCACTGGGGTCAGTAGGATGGCTTTGAAAAACTGGAATATATGTAGCAGCTTTACTCCATAGCTCTTTGTAGTGTCCCATCAAGCCAGGCAGGGCACAGTCTCTCCTGCCAAAGATGACCTTTGAAAATTATCTCAGACAAATTTTGAGGGGGCTGGGATTTGGCCTTTTCTTTCCATGGGCAATGACAGTGTTATAATAAAGAAGCAAAACAAAACCTCATGTTCCCCCTCATCACCTTTTGTTTTTTGTATCAGATGTGTAAAAGCAAGCCGTTGGAGTGTGCAAATGGCTGGGAAATGTCTGTGCAGTCAGCTGACATGAAACACTTGAAAATAGGAAATTTTATTGTTGTTCCTCTGGAACTAAATAGATATCATTCATCCAATAAAAGTTATTGATATACTCAGGGATGCACTGTAAAATGATGTAGGACTGATTAAGGTTTAAATTCTTAAGCCCTTTCTGCTGTCAATTGCAATTGTATCACTTCGTCTCTTCTAGAAAGAAGTTGTTCTCTCCTCCAGCACTTGAGCAAGAGAAACTGGGGAAGATGGAGCCTCAGTTTTGTCCTTTCCTCACATCTGTCCAACAAATAGGAAAAATGGCAGTCCCTGAGCCTTTTCTATTCTCCCTGTTCCACTCAACAGCGAGGGGAAGTTCAGTTGGGTTAAGAGGATGGATGGGGAAAGACCTATTTTGCTTATCCACAGCATGGCCTCTTAGGGTCATAGCACAAATTTGTTCCTACTTAATATCTTGTAGCCACTTAAAAGATCATTGCTGTGCTGTTCCATGGAAGAAAAAATAAATTCAATTAGTTCTTTTGAATTGTCTGTTTTTAAAAATAGGATTAAAGCCTGACCACTTTTCAAACTGTTCCGTTATGAATAATACATACGTAAGAGATGACTCTGGGTTCATTACAGTTAAGAGCAGATCATCCGCATACATGCTGATTTTATGGAGATTTCTCCCCATGAGAATGCCTCCTCCATCTCTCTAGTGATCTGATCCTGGGGTCAGAACAAACAGCATGCCGGCAAGAGAGCATCCTTGCCTACCATTTTTCCCCTAAACTGAGGCCTTCTGACCTTTTTATTCCTTATCATTGATGAGAAGAGGCTTTTGCATACAAAATAACACTTCAACTACATTTGAGGGTGGAGATAAATACATAAAATGGGTCAGCATGGTATACAAAAAAAAAATCCTAGGCTTTCCTTATTGAAATGCATTTCCTTATTGATCTTATTGAAAGCTTTTACAGTATCAGTGGAAAAAAGCTGCAGTTGGTTTCCATAAATCTCTAGCTACTTCAATTAAATCATCAGTTTTCCTGTATTACGTGATGATAATCTTTTTTTTTTTTTAATAAAGCCAAGTTGGTTAGGATTTATCAGTGCTGCAGATATTTCTCTAAGCTCATAGTGAGAATGTTAGCTAGTACTTCATAGGCACAGTTGCATGAAACATTGATAACTAGGTTATTTTACCAGGTCTTTGCTTTATTTATAATAAATTAGTACTGTACCTAATTGTATTCCTCCTACAGGGAGAAGGCTTGCTGATAAAGTGTGTAGAGAATGATTAAATGTACACAGGCACATAGTAGGGTGACTTCTCTTCAAAAGATGCACAAAATTAAAATGGGAATGCTGCTTTCCCCGGTGGCTTGCCATTATTAAAAGTCTCAGTAGCATGGGAAATTTCTGCTGTAGGAATTGGGGAGTCCGAAAGTCTCTCTGGTTTATTGTAAGGAAGCTGAACTGTACAGTGAAACTCTGCAAGGCCTTTTTGATCCTTGAAGAGTTCTGATGAATATACATTTTTATGAAAGTTGTAAAGTGTTTTCATTTCCTTATTAATCCCACCATGGTCCTGGAAGAACTGCCACTCCTGAGCGATAACTGTGACAATAAAAGTTTTTGTTCCTATTGTTTTACTCTACAAGCCAATCATCTTCTTTACATAAAGATTTGAGGATTCATAAGGACAATCGCAATATTCAGCAATTTTCTTCTTAATGAGCTCAGTAATGCCTCTGTCTCTTCGAGCAGAGCCTTTGAATTGCCAGTTATTTCTTTTCCACTGATTCAGATGTATCCAATTAAGTTTGACTTGGACATGTTCTGATATAACTATTACTGCTGACATAAGAGTGTCTAGAAACTTAGGGGAAACATCTTAGCTCAGTATTAACAAGGATTTCAGGCAGGAATACATTAATAGACCTGGGAAAAAGTTTTAAAACATACAGTTAATATTTGTATGGACTTGGAATTCAGAGTACTTCAGCTCTTCATGTGCAGTCCGCTGCCCACAGGCACATCAGCACACTTGGGTAATGAAGGCTAATTGCAGGACTAGAAGTCATGAGTTGCTATGCATTTGTGGACCAGTTTTCAGTATCTCATCTGTTTTCATAGCAAGAAGGATATGGCTGCGCAGCCACTGTTCATCTAGCACTTAGTTAAAAGGGAGCCACTGAGTTTCAAGTGTGCTACAGAAAATCAAGAAAATACGAAATGTTCAGTATACACGTGTACCTTAGAAACAATCGGTTGGATCAATTTTGGGCAGGCTTTTGTTTGCACACAGAGCCATGTGTTGGGTTGTGGGGTGAGCAAAACATAAAGGTACTGCCCAGCTCACAGTCACTGGGGTTCTCAGCACTCAGCACCGTTTGCTTCAGGTCTCCTTTGCTTTGTTGTTGGCCATGAGCAGGCAGAAGAATGTATTTGTATGTCCAAGTTTCTATTGAAATTACGTTTGAAACCTAGTCTTGAACTAAGACTCCATTGTAGTCACAACCAGTAGTCCACCCTGCCTATTCTTCCACATTGCAAGGGCTGAAATCAGAGAGGCAGGCCAAGCATGAGAAAACTTACAGACACCATTAACAGGGATGTGGGTTAGGAAGTGGTAGGACACACAGATAATACAGCACTTGCCCTCTTTGATAAACTTTTCTATGAAGTATCTCTACAATAACAGTCAATGTAGTGGTCTTGTGGACCTTTGGTCTGATTTAGGTAAGAAAGGTAGGTAACAGGAGGTGGAAATGCATTGTACTTTTCTCACTGCTTTGGTGCCATCAAAGCCACACCTGTCCCAGGATGGTGAGGAGTGTTGAGGGGGGGAACCTCAGAGATACTCAGAAGATTACGGGCAAAATCTATGGTTTATTTTACCAAACTCTTTAAACCTGAGGTTTAGTAGTATTATTAGATAGCAAAATAAGGAAGTGTGTCGGGATGCTGGGTAAGAAAAAGGAATTTGTGATGTCAGATGGTAGAACAGCATAATTGTACACAAGGAAGTTGCATACAAGGGTGAAGATGTGTCATAGTTAGGCCTCAGAACCTTGGCAGATGCCAGCTGAAAGCATGGTATTTAACATTTGTACCTTTGGTTTCATCTATTGTTCTTCCCGAAACCAGAGAAAAGGACCCATAAGTACCTATGTGGAAGCCTCATTTCCTTCTACTGTATGTTCAGTTAGCAGGAGTCCGTAATATTTATGAAGCTGCAGATTCTGCAGTCCTTATTCAGATAACATTTCACAAGGAATTAAGGACATTTCTATCTAAATGAGTAATTCAGGATTAAGCCCTTCGGGAGTTTGGGCTTCTTCCTCCCATATACCACTATCTATTGAATTGAAGGCATGTGTGCTGTGCTAGTTGCAGGACACACCATTCTAAAATAAGCATAGAACTATCTAAAACCAGTCTTTTATTTCCACCATGAACTAAGCCCACGCCATGACGTCCCTTCAACTTTAGAGTGGAGTAATTTATCTCCGTTCAACAGAAGACAAAACACATGGATTATGATTGCCTAAAGCCTGGGTTTTTACATATTCTGCGAATTACTTTCTTCTCTGAATTGTGAAAAGACTATATGTTAAACAGTGCTTTATACACCAAAATCATACACTTGCATGAAACAGGCTAGTACCCAAAATAGCTACAAAACCGCATCTCTGGCTTACTGAAACTGGAGAGCACCCAAAGCCATGAATTCATTGAACACTCACATACCAACACAGAACACAATACACAACCTTTGTGATTTTTCCAGTCCCTATCATAAAAGCCATAATAAGTGAGGACAGATCATAAGGAAGTGTGAGCATTTGTTTACTCACATCTAAACCTGTGTAGCTCTGCTCCCTACAGAGTACAGAGTACACAGCAGGCTCCAGGGGCACAAAAGCTCTTAATGCGTCCCCAGGTTGCATATTGCCCAGAGTTTGGGCTTCCAATCAAGGAATTCTTTTGCAAAGAGGCAAAAAACGTGCCAGTTTTTTTCTTAATTTTGGGTTAGTCAAAACACCTAGCTGCTGTTTTGGCAGTGGTTTTTATCTATGTATGGAGCGTGTGCAGTTGTTAGCACATCTAGGTGCATTGAACTACATTTATTATATACCTATCTCCAAAGTCAAATGCACACGTCTGCAAATCCAGCACACTTACAGATTTGGATGTTACTGTAAGCTGTTCTGCTGAGGTTGTCCATCTTTCCTTTTGGATACAAATATCACAATGGGACAATGATCTGTCTTCTTGTTTATCAATAAGTAAAGTGACAAGCTGACTGTGGAGTCTGATCAGCACTTTGCATCTTTTCTAAAAGGATAAATAAAACCCTAGTGTTCTCTGAGTTTAACTATGATTTCTGCCTTCCAAGGAGCTTGATTGCTCTGAGATTTCTGTTTCAACTCCTGAATGGCTGAACAACATAGTGCTGTCTACTGTGTATCGCTGTAATAGCTCTTTTTGCTCTCCTTCTTTCACCACAGTGCATTGGGACTACACTCTCCAGAACAATGTGCTTGTCAGTTATTACCTCTTTAAGGTTGGGAGAAAAGAATTGTAAATATTTTCCTTCATTTTTGATCACCGAGTCCCAGAAGAACATAAATCCTTGCCTTACTCCTCATTTGGGACCAAATGGTTGTAAAGATCCTGGCTGTTCATTTTAGGATGATTATAAACCATGGCTTGCTCATTTTTTCCTCCTTTCTTGTTACAGTCTCTTACTAGAGTGCCTCAAAATCGCTGCTCCTATGCCAGGTTTGAGATACAACTTCATCTTCTAAGGTTTCACAATGCAATATGTAGTAAAAGGCGATATGTTGAACAAATCGGTATTTTCTTCCAGCTTAATCAGGTTATTTAGTTCCATTTTAAACTTTTTATCCCACACAGACCCAATCTTCCACTCATTAACCAATTATTTTTAAACAGAATAATTATAGTTCATAATTTAGTATGCATTTCCTTGAGAAAAAGGGCAAATTAATACATGTAAACATGGGTGAATCTAGTTAAATAAACTGTCCACAAAATCCTTACAATATGTAAACAACATTTGTTATGCCTTGGAGATAGCATATGATTGGACTCATGAGACCCTGTTTATCCTACTGAACAGTTTCTTTTGTAACTTCAAAGGGAATTTTATATATTTATGGCAATAGCAGGGTGTTAAGTGTAGCTAGACAGAAATTATACCTCAGCTATTTAGTTAATGCCAATAGGGATTAAATTAGATTTTATAGCTGTTAGTAGAAGCCTGTTTTGTAGCTAACAAGTGGGATTTTTAAATCCTGGAAAGCATAATCCTATTATAAAACTGGCAGCTGAATTAACATTATCTAGGAAGCAAGTCTTCACGGATTAACATTTTTTGACATTAACAAAGAAAAACTAATGCTACAGGGATATTAGATGCTTTTCCCAAAAGTAGGAAAAAAAGGAAAGTGAATATAGGACAAGATAAATGGCACAAATACTGCAGGAAGGAAAAATGGAGTGAAATATGCATGAGAAATTAAATCTGGGAGTGGCCATGTTCTGCCTCAAATACAAAAGAAATTTGTGGGTAGGAGAAGGCTCCACAATTGGTAATTCATATGTTAGCCTGTGCATTGATTTCTAGGTGCCTTGTGACTGAGCATGGGGTAGCCACAAAGGTCTTCTCCTGTCCTGAGGGCTGAGGTCTTTGCATTCCAGCTAGATGCTGTAAGAGCCAAGGACTGGCAGCACTGCAGAAGAAACACTCCTCCCTTTACTGAACAGGAGATGAGTGGGTCATTGAACTTGCTTGTCTTGTGATATCTTATTCTAGGTATTAATAGACTAAATACCAGTAATAGTATATGCCATGTCATATTTCAAGTAAAATATCTTTGTCCCCATCACAGTTACAGAGCAAGCCTTTTAGTACGTAAAACTGTGAAGTATACATCTCCTGTAAATTATTTTAAAACCTCAGTGTTTGCAATCTGAGCCCTTATTCACAGCTGCAGCAATGAATTAATGAAAGTAGTATTTTGTTCTGTGGAGGGCTAAGAGGAATCTACTTGATAAACTCACCAGTCACAAAACCATGCAGAACTAAATCTGAGCCGGTCTCAGATTTTGTTTTCAGAGTTTTGTTATCAGAGATTTAACTGTGGCTTTGCAAACCTAATACATGTCTTCACAGGTTGATTCTTGGTTTGGTGCTTTTGAAATGCTGCATTTTCCCTCCTTGTTGTTTGATACTTTAACCATTATTACTTACCAAGTTATATTTTTACCAAGCATCTTTTCTGCCAGAGCATGTGTGTATAGCAGTCCTTGGTGTGGTTAAACCAATGCCAGAAGTGTGTCTGTGACTGCCTAAAGGGGTTTCTTAAGTCATGGCTGTGTAGCATATATTTTACCTTGCAAAGCACATAACAAGATCTAAGCTGTGGAAATAGTGTGAAATTTCTAAGTTGCCAAACTGTCCTCCTCTGAAGTTAGCGCCGTGAGGAAGAACCTTGGCACTGTTATGTCAATGAGAAAACTCACACCATTTGGCATCAACAGGACCAAGATTTATCCTGTTGTGTGCATGTTGCAGCAATGATAATGAACCCTAGTGGGAATTGGAAATCCCTCTGTTGTAGCTCTTTTTCAAAAACGTGTCTCCCAAATGTTGGGGTTTTTTTATAAATTTATTTTTCTGTATGTAGAAATATGCAATAGTCCATAAGCTTGGTGCTTTAAAGCACGCAGGTATCTTTTGGTCCTTGCCAAAGCCCTCTGAGGTGCTGGGCACCTTGAGAGAAATGGGAGTAGAAAGTGTCTGTGATTTCTCGCATCACAAAAGGCTATAAATTTGATGTCTCCAGGAAACTCACGGTCCTTAGATAAAGGACCTTTATACTTTCCTTCCCCCTTAAATAATGAGCAATCCTATAGGATTTTAGAGTTTGTTTCCAGTTCCACTGTCTGGATTGAAAAGTATACAGATTTGGCCCATAAGATTTGAGTTGTTTTTAAAACATTTGGCTGGCTCCTCAGCTTCTGTAATATAAGTTTTAGCTCTTCATTTTCCATATGGTGACACATTGAGTAAAACAGCTCTCAAATGAGAATTAAAGAAAGATTGTGTGGGAAGAGACCATTATATGACTGCAGAGTTGCGTCCACATCATCTGGCTGAGCACTCATCGTCTGCTTCCAGTCTCTGGAAGAGAAAGATGGAGATGAGAGGGGGCAATGTGGTTACTGAGCAGAGCACCTTTCATCCTCCAGGTGACTCTGCTATGACACACTGCTACTTGACTGTGAAAGAGCTTACTGAATGGGGAGGGAAGGATGAGGGATGTTTGTCTTTGCCACCCAGTGCTCTTGCATCTGAGTATGTGTTTTTCCAGAGTAGATGCTTTGTAGAAGCTCATTCAGGGCCAGCATGTGGAAAACCACAGCAGCAGCACCTTAGCATTGCCAGTCAGGGCACCTGATCTCAGAATTTGGCTTCACATTTTCAAATTTGCTTGTCATCAGTGAGGTACAATGGAAGTGACAAGAAGAAAAATAAATAACCAGAAATGTGATGGTGGTGGATCGTGGGTTTCAGTGCTTGAGGCTGCTAGAAGTAGCCCTGCATGTACATGCTCAATTTTTTAGCTGGGAAAATTAATGCACTGAGCAACCTCTAAGTAGCGTTTGATGTGACTTGACAGAAACTAGCAGAAAGAGCTAAAGAGGCTCTTGGCCTGGTCATCAGGCATCACCTCTTCCTATGTCCATCTCTTCATAGCGGTGTATTTGGTGCTACATAACAAAGTGCTGAGTGGGTCATGCCCTCCCAGAGGTGACGTTCCCTACAGGAAGAACAACCAGCAGGCCAAAGAGGTGTCAGAGACCTCCCCTTTCTT
Source organism: Scolopax mira (assembly GCA_004320125.1). Lineage (NCBI taxonomy): Eukaryota > Metazoa > Chordata > Aves > Charadriiformes > Scolopacidae > Scolopax > Scolopax mira. The sequence continues at coordinate 22,017 of BJBW01006807.1, forward strand.
TTGCTGTTGAAGCTCTGAGCTTTCTCTGTGCTGTTAAAGAAGAGCAGACCCACAAGGACCACCTCCCAGACCATATGATCTTGGCAAGTAACCTCCTGACTGAGGTCAAAAAATATAATAATAACACATATTGTGCATATTTATCACTTACCTCTGAACACTTAAAACCACATAGTAGCAGAGAAATCTCTGTGACCTGATTGTGGCACACTGGAGCTGGAGCTGGAGGTAAGAAGGCTCTTTTCCAATGTGGTCCAGGGGTTGATAAGTTGGTCCTTTGGACAGGGTGTGAGAAAATGTTAGTGAACCAAATGAGGCCCCTCTGAGGAACAGTGGCTCAGAGCAGCAGCTTCTCAGCTCAAAGAAATCTTGCCCGGGGTTTCACACTGGACCGTCTGTAGGCCCTTTTTCAACTCTCACTGTTCAAAGAGGACTTCTGCTAGCTTTTAAATGGTCAAATTACATGCAGGAAGCTCCCAAATCATCAGCCACTGACTTTTTCACATCCAGAACTCCTCAAGTGCTTAGTAAAGTGGGTATGTGTAGTAAATCTGCCATGGCTATTAAGCCTGATTCCTTGAATGAAGCAAAGCATTTGTTGAATTGTGTATTCTTTTGTTCTACTGGTAAACGTATCTGGCAGGGGAAGCTAGGCCCTCCTTTGGGGATTATTTGTTGGAGGGTTTTCTAGGGTAACAGAAATATTGAGCTGGAAGAGCTGTTGCCATCTAGTTTAGTCCTCTGATCTGAAGCAGGATGAAGCCTTTCCAAAGCATTCCAATGGACATTTCAATACAATTTCTATGATTTCCTATATCCTTCCTTTTTGCTTATGAGCTCCCTTACCTTCAGCCTAACATGGGATCAGGCCTGCCTATCAGCTGAAGTCTTGTGTTCTTGCTTTCCTAACTGCCTTCAGGATTGTAGTTAGCTTGCATCAAAAAATTGTCTTCCATACACTCCAGAAATATGGATTGCTTGTGTCCAATCACACTGTCCTCTCAGTAGATACTGGCATGGTTGAAGTCCTCTTTGAGATTCAGAAAGAATTTGAGATACTTCTTTCAGTTATTTAAAGAAATCACAGAATCACAGAATCACACAATCTTCATGGTTGGAAAGGACCTTTGAGATCATCAAGTCCAACCACAAAACAAACAAACAAACAAACAAAACCAACAGACACTACCATGACATTCCCCTGTTCTGGCTTCCTCTCTGACCTTGATTTGTCAGCTCACAGTAAGCCTGTTACCCATCTCATCATGGATATGACCATTGTTATTCTTTCTTATCCTAGTCATTTTTAATAAAAAGGCCATAGTTTCTGACCTTTGCATGTGTCTACTGTCAGAGTTTCCTAGGCAAGTTTTGATCCCATCTGCTCAAGGACCTCATTCAGAACATATCCTTCTGATAGCCTTGGCATGAGGGAGGCAACAAGCTGCCAGAAGAGGACAGAAACATTTCTAAGTATGCACAAAAGCAGACTTTCAAGCCCTTAAGAGCACATGCAGGGATTAACAATGTGACTGGGAATTGCATTCTTGGATGCCCGCATCTAAAGTCAACTCAAGGCAGCAAAAATTTATGCTCCAGTGCTAAGGACACTTCAATATACCTGACACGGTGAAGCTATATAATGAAGTAAGAATCAGGCCTCTTGTTCTTTTATTTGGTGTTTGTTTAACTCAAAAGCAAAAATGAAGCATGCAGAAAATCATAGAATCATAGATTGGTTTGGGTTGGAAGGGACCTTAAAGATTATCTACTTCCAACTCCCCTACCATGGGCAGGGACACCTCCCACTAGACCAGATTGCTCTAAGTCCCATCCAGCCTGGTCTTGAACAGTTCCAGGGATGGGGCAGCCACAACGTCTCCAGGCAACCTGTTCCAGTGTCTCATGGTGAAATATCTAATATAAGTCGTTCCTCTTACAGTTTAAAACCATTACCCCTTGTCTTATCACTACACTCCCTGATAAAGAATCCCTCCCTATGTTTCTTGTAGGGAGCAGGTGGAAAATTGAAGCAAGAATAGGTTACCAACAGGAAGGTTACTGCATAGATTACTAGCATGTAAGAAAGAATAAGAAAGGTCAAAGCCCAGATGGAGTCAAAATTGATGAGGGACCTGGAAAGCAACCCAAGACAAAGGTTTCAACAATTTTATCAGCAATATAAGAAAGACCAGGAAAAATGTAGATCTACTACTGGGTGGTGGCCTTCACTTGCAGGACATGGATAAGGCTAGGATATTCAACACTTTCTTTGCCTCAGGCTTTATAGTCAGAGTCTGCTCTCAGACCTCCTAGGCCATATCCTAGAAGCAAAACTTGGAAGAGGAAGGTAGCAGCCACAGTAGGGGAGGATGGAGTTAGAATCTATTCAAATAAGTTCGTCCATGGAACAGGACAAGACACACTGGAGGCTGCTGAGGGAGCTGGCTAGTAACACCCTGAACCTGCTGTCTGTCATCATGGAAAGATCATGGTGGCTGGAGGAGGTTTCTGATGCCTGGAGGAAGGCAAATGTTACAGCTGTCATCAGAAGGGTTAAGAGTGAGGAACTACAGGTCCATCAACCTAACACTGGTCCCCAGGAAAGCAATAGTGCTGATTCTCATGGAAGATATTGTACAGTGCACAAGGACCTACCCAGAATGGACTGCTCAGGAGCAAATCATGACTGGCAAACCTGATTTGCCTTCTCTTTTGAGACGACTGGCAGTTTGGATGCGGGGATAGCAGTGGATGTCTTTTACTTTTAAATTAGTAAGGCTTTTGACATAGTGTCCCATGATGTCCTGGTAGCCAGCTGGAAATGAACCATATCGTGTAACATTTTAATCAGCAGCCTGGGTGATGGCACGGAGGGCACACTCAGCAGGTTTGCAGGTGATACCATTTTTCAGGGGAATGACTGGACAGCAGGACTGCCCCTTAGAGGGACTTCTGCAATCTGGAGGAAGGGGTGGGCAATATCAAAAGCAAAGTCCTAGCACCTGACTGGGATGCCCCATGCACCAGTACAGACTGGGGATGTGACTCCCTGGGCGGACCTCTGCCAAAAAGGTCCTGGGTGCTGTTTTACAGCAAGCTGAGCAGGCTGAGTGGTGTACCCTTGCAGCAAAGCTGGCTGACCACCTCCTGGAAGGTCCAGGGAAGGGCATTCCTACACTTGGCTTCTGGAGGTCTCCAGGAGAAGCTGTGCCCAGCTGTGGGCCTGGGACAAGAGAGAGATTGACCAACAGGAGGGAGACCAGGAAGGGCCATCAAGGTGGTTATGACGCAGGAGAAGAGACTGAGGAGCCAGGTTTGTTCATCCTGGAGAAGAGATGTCTGAGGGGGCTTTACTGCCTGAGGGAAGCTGGATGGATGGCAGAGCAAGACTCTTCTCAGAGGAGCTCACTAGCAGGGCAAGAGCAATGACCACAGGTTGCATGAGGAGAGATGCTGACTGGACACAAGGGGAAAAAGTCTGCTTCGTGCATGTGGTCAGACACTGGAAGAGGATGTCCAGTGGTGCATCTTCCCTCCATGGCGGTATTTAAGCCTTGGCTGGATGAAGGCATGAGCAACCTGGTGTTGAAGAAGCAAATGAATGAGGTGGTCTCCTGAGGACCCTTCCAACCTGAATTAGACAGTGTGATTGCATGATTTTCCTAGAGATTAGAAAACTTGTCCAGAAAGCAGGGTGCAGAGGTCGGTTTGTCCTTAGCTGGAGTGACAACAGCACCCTGCTTGCTAAATAAAACTCTGATCCATATTTACGCACCTCTCTGGTAGAGACACCCTCTACCTTGCTTTAAATAAGTAGATATTAACTGGGCTGGGGAGTGAACCTAGGCCTGAAGCTGACTTTCTAGCTCAGTGACTAGGGCATGAACCTAAGAGAGACCTGAATTTCTATCTGTGCTCCAGGGAGAGCTTATACATTTAGCCTATGGCTTCTTTTTTTTCAAACATCACAGTACATGTGTCCCTGTGTGGTTCTAGTCCTAGTTTACTAATCTAATCATGAAATCAGATCCTCAACAGACATGAAACTGGTACCATCAAAGGTACTGCTATACTATCAGGGAAATTTCCATTTATGCTTTTTCTTAACAGCCTGCCACCTCTGTGAGCCACTCTTTCCGTTTAAAAACCTTGAAACAATTCAGGTAGCTTTTACTGCTTTTCTAGGTGTAAGTGGAAAATGATATATTTTACCTAAAACGTGACATCTGCTTTTTCCCTCCCTCTATACTCTTCCCTTACCTGTTGCAGTTTGAAAAACAATTCCAGCCCGTTCCTCCTTTTGTTGGAAGTACCTGGATGGAGACTGCAAGGGTCAGGACAGGAAGAAATAGACAATGTGTTTGAGGTTGTTAAATCCGGCAGCTCTTTAGAGTCAGTTCCACCATCAGAAAGACTGAGTAAGTGTTCCCAATAGGCGCATGCATCCACATGTTTACATATATATGTGTGTGTGTGTGTGTGTGTATATGTACACACGTAGGAACATAAGAAGTTCAATCTAAATATGAGGAGGAAGTTCTTTATTTTGAGGATGCCAGAGCATTGGAACAGGCTGCCCAGAGAGGTGGTGGTCTCTCCTTCTCTGGAGAACATTCAAAACCCACCTGGACACCTTCCTGTACAACCTGCTCTAGGTGGACCTGCTTTGTCGGGGGGTAGGACTAGATGGTCTCCAGAGGTTCCTTCCAACCCCATATCATTCTGTGATTTTGTGATTCTGTATACATACTTTCTGACTGTGCTAAATAAACAGAATGGCCAGTCAAATACTGTGCCCAGACCTGCATACATTCCCTCTATACAATAGTATGCATATACACACAATGTCTGTATAATACATATCTACACAGACATAATATGGACCAGCCATATCTGGCCTTAAACAGTCAGTAGATCCTGTAGCTGGCCCCGGACTCCCTGATCTCCTCAGACCTGTTCCCTGGACCTATGAAGCTTGGAGGTTCATGGCCCCACTGCAATGCCCACACACTGGAGCACTCCTGTAGCTGGCCCCAGATCACATTAACAATTCAACTTACCATTAGCCTAAGAATTACCACTTCTTATTGCCCATAGTCATATATATTGTCAGTAAATTAAAGACGAGGTTTCTCACAGTCAGAGACTGATGGTAAGAAATTTGCTGTCACTGTTTATTTTGTTGTTTGTTTTTTTTTCAACAGGAGCTGGGTGTAAAACTGTCATTCCAAAACCTGTTTATCTATATTTGTAGGTATGAAATTAACAGCTGTAAGTGTGCTGTGCTTGAGCATCCTATAGAATTAGGAAGGAAACTTCACAGAACTAATACAGGTTTTATTTGCAATTAAAAATGCAAAGTACTACATCACTTAGCTGTGCTGACCCACATGTGAGGGACTGTATATGCAGTGTGTTTTACCAATCTTTTTTTTAGAAGGAGGAGGAGGAGGAATGGCTCAACTGGGTTAAGCACAGTAGATGGTATAGATAGGAGCTTCTGGCTACCCTGCTGCTCTTGCAGTTGATTAGCTGTTTTCAGTAATTATGCATTTCCATCAGGGGTGCAATGGTTATCACCTCTGGTAATGAGATTACTCCCATTTCATACAAGTGTAATGTTCTGACAGTTCCCTTTTGGCACTTTACAC
>BJBW01006807.1:27902-52715 GCA_004320125.1 Scolopax mira
AGGCATCTCTGTAACCCAGGGCATAACATCCCAAAACTCCCAAAACAGGGGTTTGCATTCCATTGAGCACAGAAGGAAAAATGGATAAGGCACTGTCCTTTCATTACAATATTGAAAAACTTGCAAACTTTGCTGGGATTCCCTAAATGCAGAGTACTCATTCCCAAAGCACTGTTAAAAATCATTATTGCCAATTACAGGACCCAGAGAAGTGGATGCTGATGTTGCATCTGACTTACATGAATAAATTGTCCATTCATCTGGTGCTGAGTCATTACCCTGGAAATTTTTTAAACAGGAACAGAGAGAGAGGTACTCCAGTGAAGGACATAAATCATTGAAGAAGATACAAGATTGAGGTGCACGTTACTGGAGCTTAACAAAGAGGAAAGAGTATGCAGTGAAACACTACACTGCATGGAGCTGCAGATTCCAGGCATTCCTTTTGATGGTGCCTCTGAAGGAAGGACAGAGGCTGTGTACCCCTTTTGAAACAGCTTTACAGGTCACAGATCTGGCCTAAACAAAAGTATTTTTTTCTAAACTACGCCTCTTATTTTCCTCCTCCTCATGTCAGGACTCCAGCAGAGTTTTGTAAGCAGTCCGAGGGCCATCCTGGCAGCATCTACCTCCCTGCCTCTGGGGACCGATTCCAGGTCATAGATCAGAGGGAAGGAATACTTCATAGAGTGCCTTGGTGCTAGCACACCTCCTTTCGTGGGGTTTTTTTTTTTAATTCCTTCCAGAGTGTGGCATGAAAAGGGCAACACCGTAGGCTACCAATCAACCACCTCCTTAAAATAAAACCCACCATCACACTATCTTTCATGTAGGCATCCCAGGGAGTAAGCTGTGTGGTGCAAAGAAGGGCATCTGGTTTTCACCCTGTTCTGGAAATCGAGTGAGTACATAAATGTGGTTTTTGCCAAGAAATACAAATGCAAGTGCTTGAGCTGCAGTTTTGGAGTGTGGAGACATCCTTGACTCGCCACATGGTTCCAGGAGCCATGTGACAGGTTTCTATAATGCTTTTTCCCATTAAAATTGATCCAAGATCCCAAAAGATAAGCTATGAAATTCTCCCTTGCGTGGGAGGCTGCCAGGTTTCCAACAGGAAAGAATCCAGTCAGAAGAGCAGAAAACAATGCTACCTCTACAGAAAACCTCTCCTATCTCTTCGGGGAAAGGTCTTCAGCCTGAAGGTGCTGCTAAAACCAAGCTCTTCTGAGCAGTCGTATTTAGAGGAAAAGAGATTAAAGGTGCCTTCTTTAGGAACAGGAGGGCCCGAGCCTCCCACGCCAAGAGCCGGCACAAAGGAGCTGTCAGACGAAGCCTGCCGCTCAAGGGAACGGTCTCCTCCCTTCCTGCCTTTCCCTATATCCTTTCTTGCCCACGGCCCTTGTTTTCAACGTGCTAAAATGAGACAGGGTGGTGCTCAATCCAGTTGCTTTCTTTGGGCTTTAGAGAGTCAGGCTTTTGGAGGCCGGGCACCAGCTGTGAAGTTAAATTGATAAGATCTACATTTCAACAGAATAAGACATATAATTCACCCTTGAAAAGTCAGAAGCCTTATTTCTGAGAAACTACTACTTAGGAGAAGATTTGACTATACTCTTTAATTCAATCTAATCTACCCTGTCTAATTATATGCTCATTTCTACTCTAGTTGAGAAGAACAGTAATATAAAAAATCATATAAAATTTGGGATCTTTTTCAGCATTGCATGAGGTCACTAAGCTTGGGTCATGTAAGTGCTGTGAAGGCAACACCATGGAGTTTTCATTGAAAGGGTTTGATAAGGGACTTATATTGTTGCAGAAGGAAATGCACTCAGAAAAATCTCTCTATTGAACTTGTTACTTCATGTAAAGCAGTAGCTGCAATAAAAAGAAAAAAATGACATCTAATTTCCTGGAAAAGTGGGAAGTGGAGAGAATATATTTTAATAGCAGTTATGTTATTAACTCTTTGAGATTCCAGTATATTTCAGTGATCTCTAAACACAGCTGTACAGTACAAGTGCCAGTGCTGGCACAAGGAGCATCTGAGAAAGTTCCCTGTTGTGCCAAGACTGTGACATTGCGTTCTGCTGGAGATCTCTTTGGCTCAGTTTCATGCATACCTAGCAGATTTAGCAGATTGTGAAAATGAATGTTTTCCATTCTCATGGCTGATTTTTGCATGCATCTGTTCACTCATCTAAACCTTAGTTACATGCTGCTATGAGAATGAAAGGCTATAATTTTTTCCTTGGAAATTGTGATTGTTTCATGCACCACAATTTCTGCTTAAGGATCCTGCACAGAAATTGTGAAACACTTGTCTTACTAATGTCTTAGAAAAAATTGTAGCTACAGGGATGTATTTTTTTCCTCCTTCTGCATGCATATCTGGGCTTCATGTTATAGGAATTATGTGCATAAATCAAGAGAAAAGTACTCCCCCTAGAATGGAAAATACCTGTTGGCAGGTACCAAAAGATAAATATTTAAACATAGCATTTGCATAAATTAAACATAGCATATGACATTAATAAACCCATGGTGATTATGTCACAAATTCTGTATTGTAATTCATGGTGCTTACTTCGCTTACCAGGTTGCAAGTTACTGTTAGTGCACAGAGTTTGCCAAATTGTTTCAATATTGTAGCTGTGCTATATTACAGGGCTTACACAAGCATTTATATGCTCAATATTCCTCTTTTTATTTTTTTGAAACAAATTGAGCCTGGCAATTAGCTCAATACAATGAGCTTGAACAGGGTCATGAAAGAAAACCGATGTATGTGACACTCCAGAATTAAAAATGTTTATACTCTCACTTTTTAAAAATTGCATTTCTGGTGTGTTAGCTTTTTATGCTGTAATTTCACTGTAAGTGGTTACCATTCTAAATGTCCTGTAATATTTTTTTCCATGAACGAAGGGTTTAAACAGCTTAACCACATCCTCATAAGACATCTAGGCAAAGACAAAGCTAAGATTCAGATAACTCTCAGCCCACCCAACCTCTGCAACATTTCTAGTAGATAGCACAAGTCTGTTGTTTTTTTCAAAATTATTTGTGTTCTGCAGCTTTGTATTCCCTTTGTTGCAGTGATGTACTTTTCCGAGCCTTGTCTCTGTGCCACCAAAATTAACATGCACCATCTAAAAGGTAAAGACAAGGATACAAAGGCAAAAAAGCCATCAGTAGAAGCATTGTGCCCCACAGTACTCTTAAAACACTTGCTTCTTGTGCATCCAAAGCACCCATTAAACCTTTATATCACTCTTCAGAGACTGTCATTTCTTTTTCCACAGCATAAAGTTTACTGGTTCTTCTCTTTTCTAAGGCACCTTCTTTGCCGAGTAGTCACACAAAAGGAACAGAGCTAAAAAGTGAGTCACATTAGTCATGCTGCGTAAGGTCCAGTGAAGTGGATTTCCAATTATTGCTAATTTATTCAAGGGTAAATTGTTGCACTGCGAGGGGGCTAGCAGTAGGGGTGGGTGCAGAGCCACACCGGCCCAGCGGGCGCCCGGCAGGGCACGTCATGCAAAGGCTGTCATGGTTGCTGCATCTCCTGGGGGCCAGCTCCAAAATGCAGGCACACACGTGCAGGGGTCTCTGCACCGTCCTGTGGAAGAAAGAAAGAAAGGAAGGTTGGACACGTTGTCCCCTTGCTCCTCTGTGCACTCTCTGGGGATCCTGCTGAAGTTAGACCAGAGCATTGGTGGTCAGAAGAACATTGGGTCTGCCCTGGTGGCTGGGTCCTACCAGGAGCTTCTCATAAGGATGGAGTGCTTCCTGTTCACCTGTTTCACCTGAACTACATTTCCATTCTGGTTTGGGAGCATTTGGTGGAGGGGAAAGAGAGCACCATGACCAATGGCTACTGCAGGCAGCCTCCAGTGCCCAGAAGGTCTCTGAGGGACCCTTCACTGCCATACGTGCTTGTCTGTGCCCAGCCACAGAGAAAACAGAAATCTTGCTGTCTGCAGCTATGTGCTCTAACTGGCACTAACTCCACTCTAACTGCACTAACTCCACTCACCTCATGGAGCAACTAATCAATGCCTTTTTAATGTCGCTGGAGAGCTCGCCTATGTCTTCTTCTTAGCCAGCAAGATCAGAGCGCTGGATAAGACACTTTTGCAATTGATAGATACATGACCTTGTGGTCGAGAAGAGCTGGTTCGGTTTTAGTGGCAAGCAGTGTGTTTCTGGCTGGGCGCTGAAGCTGACCGTGGGAGCCAAGGCCATCTGGGCCCTTCCCCAAGGGCCACGCTCCCTGTTGTGACTGAAGGGTATTTCCCCATCGAGCCTGCCAGCCTTTCCCTGCAAAGGAGCTAGCTTCTAATGTCTTAGTGAACCTTTGTGGACCTTCTAAAAAGCTGAGGATATTTTCAATGGAGTTTAGACACGGTGTTTTTCAAGTCTCTTTTAGCCCATCCAAGTCAGGAGCACTTAAAGTATTGTTTCATAGCAATTTCCTCTGCTCAGTGATCATGGTGGTACTCACAGAGCCAGAAACGTTGTATTGTCCTTCTGTGATAGGAAAAATACAGTAAAACAGGTAGGGTTTGGTGCTTTACAGATTGGAACTAATCCTTCTGTCCCTTGCACTACTAATTTAAAATTTACATTCTGTTGAATTGAAAGGAAAATCAGAACTCAATGGGTTTCTTCAAGGAAATTAAGTGTCCTTAGGCTTTTAAGACCCTGCTCGCTAGATAATAAATAGCAGCAGTAAGAATAACCAATCTCATTTTTACCAGTCCTTATTTAACTTACGATGCCTTGCAAAATTTTCCTATTTATTTTTAGTATGTACATGCAAAATTGCTCTGAAATTACAGGTTTGGGCAGAAGGTTGTAAAGTGTTTACATTTGTGAAGATTTCGTTAAGCTGAAATGCTACTGTATTCTCCACTTATCTAATATTTCACATAATGGAGATGTAAGTTTGCTTGCCTTCCTTTTTTTTTGCCATTGTAAAATAGAAGAGCTGAGAAGCCATTAGAAATGGTGATTTTCTTTTGGCATCTAAAAACTGTTAATAGTTGGAAAGTTACGGTTGCAGCATAGATTGCTAATAAAATTCGCCTCTTCCTGCCAAAATCAGAGATTCCAATTTTCAACATCTCCCCGGTCTCTCTCTCTCTCTCTCTGCACGAGCCATTCGCACTGAACTGCCTGCACTTCTGGCTGTTTTGCTCATGCACTCTGTCAAAAAATATTTTCTGCATCTCTAATTTCATCAAGATATGCTTGACTGCGAGCGTCAGTATCGCTGAGCGCTAGTGTTTAATTCAAAATTCGCTGCGTCTGTGGCTGCGGCAGCCGAACAACTGAAATATCAGTGAGGAACCAGACCACCGAGGTGCTGCGGTTTGTTGGTGTGTTTGTGCAATTAGATGGGAAACGTCACTCTTGTGTGACTGCCTGTGCTCAAGCAGTGCTCCATTGACCATGTAGCATCCATTTCTAATATTCACATCAGCAAAAAACCCACATTTTATTGTTGTTTTATTGAGGTGTGTGCCATACTTTGAGAGATAAAAAGTACCCTTTTTTTCTTCCCCTGTTAGTCACAGTAACACATTTTTAAATAGCAGTTGCAGTGATAATTATCTCATCTGTGCAATTTCCAAGGTATTTCTTACACTGAGATACAGTCAGCAGCATTAAGGTCTTAGCAGTCCTAAAGTCAGACGTGGGTAAGATTGCAAAGGTTGTAAAGAGCTAAGACTTGAAGAAGAGATGGGAAAATTTGAGGTGTCTGCCTGCCTGCCTCTTAAATATGGGTTGCTTTTAGGAACATCAGTCATTTTTGAAATGAGGCTGTTTCAGTCCCATTTAATATGCTCTTGCTTTCGGTGTTGATTGTGATCTACCTGGGACATAATTATAGTACTGTGATTATCTCCTGCCCTATTTTATTGTCCTGCATTGATAGTTTTCTTGAGCACTGGAATACAGGGAGAGGAAGATGCCCAGGATACGGAGTAAGTGATGTTAAGGCCCTGCACTTCTATCTGGGGTTGCCTTTGGACATGGCTGTTGTACCATGAGGAGCACAGGTTGGGAGTAGGCAGCTGCCCGGACCCTCGGAATTGTGGGGTACAGCAGGGCTGGTATAGCCCAATGTAGAAAAAAGGCCACCGAACTCAATGCACATCATGTGTAAATCCAACAATTGCTGGTCTTCCCTTGAATATATTTAGCGAGGGAATTGGGTTTAGTAGATGATTGTTTTGAATGATGAGCTGTTCATTACATCTGTTTTCCTTGACTACTGATGTGAAATAATTGACAGATGAAATGTGAGAGGATAATTTCATGTTTCACACCAGTGACTCCATTTTATTTGGTACCCTTCTCACATGATTGGGAAGGACTAGTGTCATATGAATCCTTTGCCCAACTGAATGGTCAATCAGCAGGTCAATGATGAGGTCATACCAAGACCTCCCGAAAAGCTCTTTGTTGTTGTTTTGGTTGGGTTGGGTTTTGTGTAGCCTTCTGAATAGGTTTCGTGATGCAATGTGCAGTTTCAGTGCTTGTCCCTCGGTTCAGATTTATTTTTGGTTGGCGCAGTTTTTAACTCTCTGACAGCACCTCTCTGGGTGGGCAGTCCCTTTTCTGGCAGGTTTAGCAGAGTTGCCAGTGGTTGATCAGATACGGACATTGGCCCGTGCTTTCAGCCCAGGGATAATATCTTTGTTTTGGGGCCAAACAGTGCTTGCACGAGCTTGTGTGATACCTTGTTAGGGAAAACGGGGCACCTGGGCTCTGCCTTCATCGGGCAAACCTAATAAATTGTGGGATTTAATCAGAAGGGCAGAGCCAGACACAGGCAAAACAAAACCTGTGGTAGGTTTTACCCAGGTAGATAGGCCTGAAACATCCTTAACTGCTGGCTTTGCTTTTCCAGTACCTTCAGATGCTACTGGCTCATAGCAGAGGGCAGTCCTGTGAAAGCAAGTGATTGATCCAAACCACTGCAGGTACTGATGGTGGAAACAAGACCTCAGTTGCTGGGAACAGATCCCTGGTGCCCAGGAGAGTGGTTTGGAAAGCGAAGCAAAGGTGCAGAAATCCTTCCCTTTTTTCCATTACAGATGAGGAATGAATGTTTGCATTGTAATCCTAAAGCTGTGCGGAGGTCTATAAAATAGAGTCTGTCCCACGTTTGTCTGGTTACACTTGACACCGAGAAGATAGCAGCATTTCCTCCTGCCTCTCCCACGGTGGGAGGGGGTGAGGGGCTTGGACCACGGCTGCTAATGTGAGCACAACATTGGCAACAGCATCCTGGCGTTCAGAGTGCTAATCCTATCCTATTTCTGAGGTGCCTGTCAGTGGGGTTTTCTGATGGACCGATGCTCTGGGAATAGAGCCGATTTCTAACTTACAGAGGGCTCCACACAATACCCCCCTTGCAAACTCCCACCACAAGATAAATAAGAGTTTTGCCCTTCTGCTTCCTATCAATGGTACTATTCTTGCCACCATTCCCATCCCCGACACTCGGTCTCCCGGCCAGCAGGTGCGGGAAGCTCAGCAAGGGTGGTCCAGGCTCGGCACGGTCTGCGAGAGTGTATCCTGTGTTTCTCAATAACAGCCTCTCCAACCGGCGGATGAGCCCCAGAGGGAGTCCTAGACAGTCCTGCGTCGGGCAGAAGAAGTTGGCAGCAACACAGGGCCTCGAGGATGGAGTTTATAAAGCCGGGAAGAAGTCCCCTCCTGTGGCGCGATGCTCCGTGCCAAGGCCATCGTCCTCCCAGCCAAGGCAGGCTGGATGGGTCTCCCGTAAGAGCCTGTCAGCCCCTTTCATTAGGCAGCTGGAGGGGCTGCTGCTGAGTGATGCACGGCACCTCCTTCCACCCCACACACACTCCCGGACAGTCGAGGGAACAAGAGGCTGGGATTAGAAATGAAACTCCAGGTTTTCTGCATGACTGTGCAGGGCACATTAGCATTAGACCCCCTCCTCTTTTTTTTTTTTTTTCTTTTTTTAAAAATAAATATTATCTATTTGTTTTTTCCCAGCATCGGTGGGTTTGTTCTTACCCCCCCCCCCCATCTCTGTCTCCTCCCCCCCAACCCCGAGGCGTGGGTACGAGGGGGGATTGTTCTTCGCCAAGCGGGGGCCTGGATGTGGATTTTGGGGTTTTGTCCGTCTCATTACAGCGAATGCATCACCTGCATGACTCAGTCATTCTTCGGCTGCCTGGGGAGAGAGGCCTTCAAGAGCAGTTGCAACAATAATCCTGTCTCATTACAGCACATGGCACTGCCGCTGTGAAAGTAGGCAAGCTAGCAGATCTCCTTCTTAGAAAATACCAGTCTAGCCGTGCGGAAAAACTACCTTCTATTACTGGGTAGTCAACGCTATATTGTGGACTTCTGTAGTTGGGGTAATTTAAATCACAGTAATTAAAATGAAAAAGTGATGCCAGGACAGTGCAATACCATTTTCCTTCACGGCAAATGAAATTGCAGAAAGCTCTGTTGATAAGAAAAAAATAGATTCTGCACCCCGTCAGAATACTAAGTATTTGTAAAAAGCAGATGTACAAATCCCTCATATTTCTCTGTATTTGTCTGGTGATTTTTCCCCCTGCATTTATGGAAGGATGCTAGACTGGATGCATTCAGCGGGCCCCACATTAAGTCACTAGCTTGGTTTGCCACTGTTGTAGTCTGTCACACTCTTCCAAACCCCAGCCCATTCTCTGGAGTTTCTTGCATGCCTGAGCTGCTTCTGGTGAACATCCACCCTTCAAGTATAAGGGCTGGAATGGGTTTGGGTAAAGGTTTAGTAATAAGGAAGAGCTATGAACTGTTGCTGCTGCTGAACCCTTCCTGTGAATCCATCTTTTCCTATAAATCCATCTAGGACCCCTGGAAACTATACTGTTATTATTATAGCCTTTCTCCTGTTATAGCCGCCATCATGGGGCAGTATGAAGCTGCTCCTTTCTGATCACCCTGCCATCCTGGCTTTCCCGGTGGCTTTCCTCTTTGCCCGTTCCCGGTGCAGGGCTGAGGAGCAACCAGGGCTGCAGGAGGTCCTCTGTACGGAGTCCTCCCGGAGCCAGAGTTCGGCTCCCTCCCACTGCCGTGCGGGGGCCAGAAGAGCACCGTCGCTGTATTTGAGAGGATTCACTGCAGGAACCTCCTCCCAAACAGCAGATGTCCTTGCCAAAGAAGGGTAGTCAAGCTTATGTTTTCTGTAAGAAAGATGTTTCCCGAATGATTAGATTTTTTTTTTCTCCGACTCTCTGTATTAAAATATCTTTTAGAAAAGGAGAAAGTATTACTTCATGCATGTGCCTGCGTAGTTTAAATATAATTAAAGGGAAACTAGTCTTTTTTCCTTCCACTAAAGAATTGCGTTTATGCATTTTAATATGAAGATATGCTCAGTAGGGAGCAGGAGCCTATCATTGGCTCCTCCTGCAGGCAACACAAACTGCAAATGTAAAAGAAAGGACTATGGCACAGAAAGGAGGAAGCAAATTTTAGATGCAGAGAGAGAATACAAGTATTTAGACCATATCTGTGGCTATAAAGCTAGAGATAAGAGGCTTTTTCCTTTATATTTTCTTTTTATTGTTTTTTATAGTGCAGTACAATACAAACATTACAACCTGGCTGACTCCTGCAGAGATGCCAGGCACTAGCATCGTGTCCAAAAATTAGCTTTATACATATGCTAAATTAAAGATTGGCAGCCGCAGCAGCACAAATCCCATATTGGCAGCAGTTTGCAAATCCCACGTTGGCAGTCTTCTCCACATGAAAGAAGAGAGGAAATACAAAGGGCAAAAAGCCCAAGAGACTTTCTCTAGCGAATAGCAGCAAGTGGAACATAGAAACTATCTGCAGGGGAAAAAAAACCTCCAAATTACTGAAGATAAAAGGGTAAAGCTAAATCTGTGACAGGCTCAAACAAGGGCCCATTTACACCTTTTGGAGAAAGAGCTATTAGTAAGCAAGCGTTATTTTGGTGGGAAGGGTGTGAGTCAGGGGCTAGGCAGAGGACGGCACTAGCCTCCATGGGGGTATGGAACCAAGGGGGATGGGTTCTCCAACGCGTGTGTGAAGCTGCCTTTAAATCTCTTAAATCAGGCTATTGCTACATACGTTAGACCTAAAGCATATAGCGTTATTTCAGTTCTCCTTTACAGATTGTATATTTTGATCTGTCTGCAGAAAAGAAATTTTTTAAGTGTATTTTTTATGAACCAATCAAAATTGTCATTGCATTTAATTCATTAATCTGAACATTCATGTTTTCATGTTACTTCTGTTTATAACTGCCTTTAAGGTACATTTTACGACAATGAGTAGTTTCTCTTACATGTATGATTGGCAGCAGTTCCTTCTAAGACTGCCCAGTCGGGATGGATTACTTAGCTCCTTCAACCTCTCCACCTATGTTATTTTCACCAGCGTTGCTTCTTTCTTGAGAAGTTACTGCATCTGGTAGTTTACTATGAGTGGTAAATCCTTCTAATGCTTTGACTTGCCTGGGTTTTAGAAGTCACGCATCCTGTTTTCAGAATAGATACCTGGATTTGAACCAAGGTATGAAGTAGCAGGTGATGGTAAAAGAAAAGAAAGACCCACAACTTGAGAGAAATCAACTATCATTTCATTCAAATGCATGGCTGTGTCAAAATGTGGGTCCCAAGATGGATGTGCAGAGGAGTAGAATTTGAATTTTTCCAGAGCTTTTGTGTTTGTTTAGTCTTGAAGTCCCTATAAGCATTGAAGCATTTCATGATTTTCCAAATCTTTGGTCTAGCACAAGTCATGGTATTTTTTTAACTTCCTCAGAAAGTAATATGCAAAGAATCAAAGATCAGTGAACAATAAAAGTTTTATTCCTTTCCATCTGCATGATGCTTGTCAGGTCTCACCAATCCATAGCCAACTCCTTTC
This sequence comes from Scolopax mira, assembly GCA_004320125.1. Taxonomy (NCBI): domain Eukaryota; kingdom Metazoa; phylum Chordata; class Aves; order Charadriiformes; family Scolopacidae; genus Scolopax; species Scolopax mira. The sequence goes on from BJBW01006807.1 coordinate 38,844, forward strand.
CAAGCCAGTCAATGCCAGGATCTAATGTACTGTTGAGTCAGTAGATGTGGCTTCAGATCAGGCACCTCCGCTGATCAGCACAAGGCACATGGGACAGTGTTTTTGCCCACGTGGGACACAGGTCTGGTGCATGGCATCCCCTGCCCCATTGCATTTGGCCACCCCCCTGCAGTGTGGGGCACTGGCCCTGCTTGTAGAGAGGCTTCAGGTGGAACTGGGCTTACAAAGCACTCCAGTGTCTGTCCTGCAGGAGTGGGTGAGGACCTGAGGTCCAACAGCAGCTGGGTGAGGGCTCAGCAGCAGAGCAAGAGCTCCAGCATGAGGACCATGTCCATAGCTGATGAAACCCCTTGCAAAGAAGGAATAAAAACACTGCCATGGCCACCTGGAAGTTGGGGGTTGCCCAGTTTTCTCTCCTGCACTACCAAACATTCAGGGCTGCAAAGTGAAAGCAAACAAAGCTCTTGGCCCTCGCTTCACACAGATGATGGACAGCTGGGTTGTCAAAGCAGTCTTTGCTTGCATTGGGCTTTCCAGCTGCATGAAGAGGTGGGATCTAAAGAACATAGGATTTTCAGAAGGAGTAAGTGTTGTTCCTGTGTTATTCATTAGCTGACCTCTGCTAATTGTGTCCTGGACAAAGGCCCTTATGTTTTCCACTAAGGCCCCCACCTGAACCCTGACTGTGCTCCACGCTCATGGTGGCTTTCTCTGCCAAGTCTGATTTTGCACATATCCTCTGTTGAGTCTTCCCTCACCACTGCAGCCCTGGTTTTGTTCCCAGGTTTTCTCTAGAGCCTGTAGGACCAGCTGTGTCCTTGAGTTGTCTGGCTTTGGCTGCAAATGCCAAGATACTTCAAACAAGAAAAATTATCAAGTGGCACATTCCAAGCAAATGGAAAAGAAGCTCTGTTTCACACAATACAGAGTTAGACTCTTTTTCCTCCAGATAGTGTGAAATGAACATCAGTCCAAAAAGCCACAGAGCATATTCATGAAAGAATCAAATCAAGGACTTAAAATCAGTGACATGCCTCTCATTCCAGGGATCCCTGATCCAGTGTAAATAGAAGGGTGAAGTTTTTCTTCACACTCCTGGAAAAAGAAAAATTTTTACAGAGGAAGATCAAGACCAGCTTCCAAAGTACAAGAGAGTAAGGAAAGGGAGCTTAGATTGAGTTTTGATGAGCTGGCAATGTGCACTGGCAGCCCACAAAGCCAACTGCACCCTGGGCTGCATCAAAAGAAGTGTGGCCAGCAGGCCAAGGGAGGTGATTCTGGCCCTCTACTCTGCTCTCATGACACCTCATCAGGAGTACTGCCTCCAGCTATGAAGTCCTTAACATAAGAAGGACATGGACCTGTTGGAGCGGGTCCAGAGGAGGGCCACAAAGATGATCAAACGGCTGGAACACCTCTCCTATGAAGACAGGCTGAGAGAGTTGTGGTCGTTCAGTCTGTAGAAGAGAAGGCTCTGGGGAGACCTTAATGTGGCCTTTCAGTACTTAAAAGGGTGCTATGGGAAAGGTGGAGTGGGATTCTTTATCAGGGAAGGTAGTGATAGGACAAGGAGTATTGGTTTTAAACTGAAAGAGGAGAGATTTAGATTAGATATTAGGAAGAAGTTCTTTACTTTGAGGGTGGTGATGCAGTGGAAAAGGTTGCCCAGAGAAGCTGTGGATGCCCCATCCCTGGAAGTGTTCAAGGCCAGGCTGGATGGGGCTTTGAGCAACCTGCTCTAGTGGGAGGTGTCCCTGCCCATGGCAGAAGGGGTTGGAACTAGATGATCTTTAAGGTCCCTTCCAACTCTAACCATTATATGATTCTATGATCACTTTGACCATTTGAAGGCACCACACAAATCAGAGCATGGGACAGATCCATGCTCATCTAGGCTAATGCATGCACATCTTCACTCATGCCAAGCATACCCTTATTCTGTCATTGCATACTGTGCCCACACTGCATTAAACTATAAAAGCAGAGGTCTGTGCAGTTTTCTCTGGAAAAGCTTGCTGTGCTGGGTATCTCTTCTGTCATCTCAAGTTCAGTTTTGATTTTTACAAATCCTGATGCATTAAATGAAGTTCAGAGGATGATCTGTAATTATGTATAGGCTTTGCTGTATGAAATTCTTGGCTCTCACAAATTCAATACCATGTGATTCATGACCATTAATCCAAGGGGGGGCAAGCCTGTAAGGAGAAAGGCCCAACAAAAGCAGCAAGATTTTAGCAAGGAAACTATAGACCTTGTGCCAGGGCCAAGGCTGTCGTCTGCAAGACTGAAACAGCTGTGTAGGTGTGTGTATGAGAAAACAGAGCTGTAAAAAGTTACCTTTTTGCTAGTACTTCTCAACATGTCCAGAAAATTCTAAAACAAAGTGCCTCCAAACACTGCATCCACACTGATTTATATGGCTGTCAGGCCAGTTTCTGAACATCTTGGGAGGTTCCCCCTAGTTAACTTTTCTCCATTGGTGTGGTGTGGTCATTAATGTCTTCTGGAAAAACTGTCAAAGGATGACTGCTTCTCCAGGGAACCTCTTGTTGCATTTGTAGTTGTGTCTGTGTCCTTGTCTGGATGCTGGCAACCACATTCAAGGGATAATCAGGAACCGTAGCTTTGGAATACTGGCTTTGTAAAGCGGATGAAAGAGGGCACATGAAAAGTCCATGGTTAGCTGTGAGAAGTCCAGCCATTTTTATGCACGTCCACAGCCTCTGATCTGGGTTAGAGTTACCCTTTCAGAGAGTCTGAACAGCTTCCACCTGGCAGTGGGACCTTACACTGTGTCAGTGCTTCAAATCGTGGCCACAATTATTTTAAAATCTTGGATTAGGTGATTTAACTATGACATACACTTTCCCACTGATAATGGCTATATTTTTTGTAGCCTCTTTGTGGTACTCATCTCGAATGCTGATGGTACTTCTCTTTTACTGTTTAAGAACTTATCACTTTCAATGGAGTGATAACATGCCTAAATTATTTGTACATGTCTTGCATCTTAATCACAGATAAGCCAAACAATATGCATTTATCTCTTTTCATCTCGCATTTTTACCTTGCTCTTTCTTGCTCCTGTACAAACATTTATGCTTAATATGGTCTTTCTGATGACAAAGTGCCCAGAATTAAGAATAACTAAAGACTGGCAGTACTGCTGCTGCAGAGCTGCACAGAGATGGAGGTGACACGATACAGCTCCATTGGCTGGTTGGTTTTTGTCACACAGCACATCCCTCCCTCCCTCCCTCATTTCCCGTCCCTGGTTAGCCACACTGCCGCTTCTGCTTTGTCTTTCTCGCTGACAGTCCGGGGCTTTGCATTTTGGGTTTTTATCCTTAGCTCTTTTGTATTTAGTTCTCATCCTCTTGAACTGTTTTGGAGTTGTTTTTTTCATGTTAGGGTTGCTAGAAAAATGTTATTGGTGTGCTGTTTGCATTTTCTTCAAGACCATCAGCACAGATGCAAATTAGAACAAAAAAAAAATCCAACAGGAGTACTCTGGACACTTTTCTTCACTCAATCTGATTATTTTACCCTTTACTTCAGCTTATTATCTGCTTAACAATCTTTTCCAGCAATGCACCTTTTTACCCTTGAACATTAATTTTGAGCATTCAGGGCTTAGAGGTAAAATATATAAATTGCACTGAAATTATGAGGAAGTCTTGAACAGTAAAATGCTGCTGTAATACATAATTGTTTAAATTATCCTCCTGATCTTACTGCATTATTTTCATTCAATTATATCACAATGGCATGAGCACATATATCAAAAAGCTGAAACGAGTCGGAATCGTGACCATCTACTCCTCCCCCATGTCCTGTCAGTTTCTTCATCCCAGATTAGTGTCTGTTGGCTTGGGAAGCAAAGAGGGAGCAGATGGACCACAAAATGAGATTCTGTAACCTTCTTACCCAATAGATCTGCTTTCTGCATGTATTCAGACATATTTACTTACTGTAGTGACAATTATCAGTTTTATTTCTTTTAAGAAAACCAAACAACTTCAGCTCAGTATGAAAGAGAGCAAACTAAATTGTCTTCTGGCACCATTACCATCCATATAATTTTAAACCAATTAGGAGTAATGTGGCCAGATTCCTATCTGCCTTACACCTAAATATGCCCAGTAAATCCATAGATATGCTTAGGTATAAGGGGATGGACATATTATGTACACTCTATGGACTTCAGATAACTTTTTATTGTTCATAACACAGGTCAGAAGAGCACAGTTGTTTATTGCCTGCAATATTTTCTTTGAATATACTAGTGGGATGGACAGATGAAGCATCTTTTTACTTGCAAATGAAGGGAGCTGGATACCAAAGTAACCAAACAATAATAACTAGAAAGCTTCAAAATACATCAAATAAATAATTTGGTTTATTCAGAAACTTGCATGTTTCCTATGCCTCATTTGAGACACAGTCGTTCAGAGCACTGGGTATATTTTAATCGAGAGGAGATGAATGTAGTTGGCTAGTGCCTGGTTAAGGTATAGCTTCCTGTGAAGGAAAGCACCTCCCTGCTCTCAGCTACACAGCGTGTGGTTGTAGCCATACATTGAGCTCATCCTGAGGATCCACGGGCAGTGTGATATTCTTATAGCAGCAAAGGTCTATAGTTAAACCTTTCATATTAGCAAAACGCTGTGTCTCTTGTCTGGGATAGAAGTCACCAGCCCCAGAAACACTGAGGTGAGGCTTATCTTGCCTATCCACTCTTTAGGAAGAAAGCATTTTATCTCAACTAGCTGATGAGGCTCCCTGTGTATTCAGCCAAGGAACAAATCATCTCTATATCTTAGGGAGCTGGTCTAGGAGGAGACAGATCTCCTTCCAGATAACCTACCTCTCCCGACTGACTGTAAAAAAGAATCTAGAAAAAGATACTTAGAGCAGACACCTAACTTTTAGGTGCCTCAGTCTGGATGCAAGGAATCCAAATATATTGTGACAATATATTTGGCCAAATACACGGAGACAAGCTCCTGTACTAAAAAAAAGTGCCTTCACTCTCCTGCTGAGTAAATGGGACTTGTCCAACAAGTATATGGCACACATATGGCCAGGCACTGGAAACACTGGGTATCTTCCTTAGGAGGAAAAAGGAACATATCAAACCTAGCGATTAGGACCTGGAGTTTTAGGAGTTTTAGGTAATGGGGAAAATAAAACTGCGAGGTAGAGACTTTGTGTACAAGAATTGCCTGGCTGCCTTCTAAGTGTGAGCGCGTTGCCAAGAGCTGCAGGTGTTCAATCAGACTGCTTTTATTTGAGGTGCCTGACGTGGATTTTGAAACCACTACGTAGGCAACCCGGCTTGAAAATTGACCTTAATTTCTTCTAATTGCACGTCTTATTCTTCATTATTTTTCTTGTTAGAGACAGAATTTTGAAAGGCGATTCACTAGTGCAGCTATTTTTGACTCATCGCTGACTTTGCCTTACTTCGTGTTATTTAATGGGTTCCAGTGGCCATATGCTGCGGAGAATCCTGGAACAAAGTGAGTAAACTGGGAGGCATTGCTCGGAAGGATAAATTTCACAGTTGGAAACACACTTAATACTAAGCCTTCTAACCAGTTTTTGCAGAAATCGCAAGCTTGATTGCCATGATATCTGAACATGGCATTAGCTACTCTAATGAGGAAAATAATTGATATGCTATGGAAATTAGGTCTAATTAGATCTTGTTAAGATAAATATCTCAGTTCAGCTGAAAACTTGAAGAGATACATTTTGCAGCATTCCATATTATAAATAAAACCCTTGTTCTTCACAACCCCCCCCTGCATCTTGGGTTACTACTGGTAGAAGTGAATGTGAAAGGCCTCCTTATCAGAATCGCTGCAGTCTGTACCTACTTCACTGAATTTCACTAAATTTTTTTTTAGAGTTGGAAGGGACCGTAGAGATCATCTAGTCCAACTCCCCTGCTGAAGCAGGATTGCCTAGAGCTAGAGCATGTTACTCAGGACTGCATCCGGGCAGGTCTTGAAAATCTCCAAAAAAGGGGACTCCACGACCTCCCTGGGCAGCCTGTTCCAGGGCTCTGGCACCCTCACTGTAAAGAGGTTTTTCTTATATTTGAGTGGAACTTCCTCAATTTCCAACTTGTGCCCGTTACCCCTCGTCCTCTCACTGGCAACGACTGAAAAGAGTTTGGCTCCCTCCTCCTTCAACCCACCATTTAGATACTTATAAGTATTGATAAGGTCTCCCCTCAACCTTCTCTTCTCCAGGCAAGTGTTCCAGATCTCTCAGCCTTTCTTCATAAGGGAGATGCTCCAATCCTTGAATCATCTTCGTTGCCTTTGTTTTGTCCACTACCACTCATCCTATCACTGTGCACCTCCAAGAAAAGTCCGGGTCAGCCTTGCCCATGCTCTCCCACTAGGCATTTCACAACAGTATCGCTGCAATAAACTATTAAAATATTTTTCCTAGCAGATTTATTTCAGAAGCTTTTGGATGTTTATAAAATCATCTATGCTAATCACATAGGTTTAAAGCTTACCATGTGTGGAGCACTGATTGTTGCTTGGAAACCTGTAAAACAAGAGATTGGAAGAACATGTTGATCATTGTGCAGACAGCAACCTTTCCATCTTTATTAGCTCGACTATATAATGGAATACATTAACTGCCACCCTCATTCAGGACACTACACACACACCCCCCTCAATGGTTACACAGGTACTCTTCCTTCAGAAGTGCGTTAAAGTACATCATCTGAAAGCTATGTCATGCCAACTCTGGACAGAGAGAGGAAAAAAATCTGGATTTGTTAGTTTGAGTTTGATGTGGTGAGGACCATAGAAGTTCTGGGGACAATGACTTCATCTACTTTGCAAACAGCACATACCTATGAGAAACCATAGCAGAACACTCACCTGTACTTGTTTCTTGGGAGACATATAAGCTTTTGAGTACATATCTTAAAAGATTTTTTGATTTTTCCTATACAACTAATAAAATCCTATTACAAGTCATAATTCTCATCTCCCACTATTGAGAAAAAAAAAGCACTTTCCTGTACAAATAATAAAATCCCACTATAATTCATAGTTCTCACCACTCACTATTAAAGAAAAAAAAAAAACAAAACAAGGAAAAAGAAATTAGTTCTTGTGCATTATTTATTCTCCCGTCTTAGACAAAATTGGGATATAGATGGTAAACAACTGTCCTATGAGCAGATCTTCACATGTAAAGCCTATCTTCATATTAAAATAAATAAGTCTCATGTAAAAGTTTAAGGAACTCTTCATTGATCTCAACAGAATCATTTCTGTAAAGAAAGACTCTTTCTGAGACAAACTGAATACAAGTGATTTTTAAGTACTTAAACATCAGCTACACCACCACAAAATGCTGTGGTTTAAGAAATACATATTTACATATAGTAATAAGGACTAAAGGACGTGTACTTGACATATTCAAGTATGGCAATTGCATTCCCTAACAAATTGAAGTTTAGTTAAAAGGTGTTGAATAAACTAATAAGGAACTAAACACCCTTACAAATTTCAAAAGTTATATTTACATTCTTAACACGTATGACAAGAGTAGTCAGTTTCATGAACTAGAACAATCTCAATCATTTTTACAAGATGCTCTTACCTATAGACTGTGGAGAATCCATGTAAGGGTTATATTTTGCATAGTGGCAACGGTCTGTAGCCAGCATTACTTCAAATACCTTGTCTGATTTGATTATTCCATTTTCTAAAAATAAACAAATAAATAAAATTGGAGGCATTGTTTCTCTTCTGCAATGCAAGAGCATGTGAAATATACGACTATATACCTAATAGCGTGAGAAATCATGCTACTTACCTAACATTCTAACCCTCATCATACTAGAATTTAAATTGTGCTCCATAAATCAAACAATGCTTAAGTCACTAACTTTGAACAAGACTTTCCCAGCAGTTACAGCTGCTTTTCTGAAACTAGGTACCATTTACAGAAACTTATCCCCTAGAAAAAAAAAGTTAAAAATCAATTTTGTGCACACCTTTGATATTCTTAAAAACATAGTCAGTAAGAAACTGATATTATTCTACACACTTAACAAGATACGCTTCATATTTCTAAGCAGCTCTATTAAGTGAGTAATTCTTGAAAAAATACAACAGCAGACTAGAAATATGAAGCTGCAGCATCCTTGCTCAGTATTTTATTTTCAAGATCTGTTTCTCTTTTGTGTTGGCAAAAGAAAAAATAAAGCCTTTTGTAAAGAAACTCCGAGAGAATCAGAATTCTTATGCTGGGGCAGACTGAGGCCAAAGAGTTTTGATTTCAAAATATTTGAATCTTTGTTCACTTTTCAAAATAAAACAAATGCACATGACTGTAAAACATCAGAAGCCCTCTGCAGTGCAGCAATTTTTCCTTGCAATTTTCTTGAAGTTTTTTAATACTGATAATTGTTTTTTTAAAGTTCTGATTACAAGTAACAGAAAACTTTATAAAACAAATGGAAGAAATTAACTGCTTGCTTTAAAAGATACAGTATATGCTACAAGTAACTGAAGTTTCAAGAACGGATTGCTTCATTGAACTACTTTAAAGAAGGAAGATTTATTTGGAAAGTTATAATGAAAAGGAAAAAAACCACATAATTTGACTAGTTTTAAAATCTACCCCAAAATCCCAAATGCAGTAACATAAAAATCTGTTAGACTGTCCTAACTGAAGTCACACCAGTGTTTTTTTAAAAGGACTACCAATATTAACACACCTGTGCTCAGGCCTGGCCTAAATCCTGCAGAGGCTGCCCTGACTCCTTACAGTGTTCCCCCAGTTACCCTTAATCATGGGTTTTTCTTAACGCTTTCTTTTCTTATTTACTACCTCTTTTCAGGATTTAATTATCCTATATAACATAGGCTTGAATTCAGAGAGCAAAATAACCCCCCCAAAACATTTTGATTTTCAGTCTGAAAATAAAGTATCAAATAGAACTGCAATGGGAATATACTACCCAATTACTAAGGAAAAGAACAATTCTTTAAAAAAAAAAAATATTTTTTAGAATTATTTCTAAACCTGGTAAGTCCCAGAAAAACAGACCATACATATTATACATATCCTGTGCTTTAACTTCATTTGGAACTCTATACTACAATCCCAGTTTGAGGAAACTCCTCATTTCAATGCAAGTTTTTCTAAAATTACTTACTGAGCAATATAAGATAGAACTGATACACAACTTCTTTTACTATGAACAGAGCATAGAAACAAAAATATCAAAATTCTACTGTTAGATTCTCATCAGGTATCACCAAGAAATTAGTATCTCCTAAATAAATGTACTTTTTTTTAAAAAAAAAGCATCAGAAGAATAAGCAAAGCTGATTTTAACAGGATTGAAAAAAATAGACATTATGGGGGACAGAAGAAGGGTCAAAAAGCAGCAACTGAGAAGCGCTTCGAAAAGATGTAATAGTGATTTCTTCCTCAAGAAGATGTATTGTGCAGACAGATGCACGCATTCGAGAAGCTATAGGCAGCCATCTGCTCTTTCCTTTTGTGCCTTGGGGAAAACAAAAAATGCAGAGAATACACAGAACAAGCTTCCAGCTTGAAAGAGCAACTGCAGGGCTCTATGGTAAGGCCAAGAATCTCCCCTTCTTTTCAGGTGACCTTCTCTGTACTGCTGGGACTACAGACTTCTTTCAAACCTCTTTTTTTTTTTTCCACCCTACTCTCTCATCTACTCCTGTCAGTTTTCTACATACAGTATCAGTAAGTAAATTCACCTCACAGCATTTACAGATTTTATTCTGTCTCCATCCTATTACTTACGCATTTTACCCATTATTCCCCCAAGTTGTTTAATCAAAGTGTAAGAGCATCACAGCAGGGATTGTCTGTGAATGTCTGTGCAAAACAAAGCACAAAACTTTATTTCAGCCAAAGTACATGTAACTTTACCAAGTACAATGCTTATGCTGACAGGTAAATGCCCCCCTAAAATTGGAAACAGTAGCTACTAATATTCCACAGATCCTGAGAATTCAGGATGCTCTCATTCAGCAAACACTCCTGAGATTTGCTGGATGTTGTACTTTTTGATCAGTGTCATCTTCTTCATCAGTAAATGAGAAGTTAAGTGAGTTACTCATACTCGGGGTCCCCAGCAGAAACCAGGGGGGAAGCTGGATCATGTGTCTCAGCCACATTCTACAATTATTGAATGATGCTCCTTCTTCATAAAAAATACACCCTCCCAGCTGTGAATGTGGAATTACAGGGCATCATATTATTCCCCCATAGATTGTCTGCTTTTCAAATTTGCTTATTATACAATGGAGAACACTAGAGAAAAAAAGAAAGGAATTAACTCTTCAAATACTAGTGCTATTTAGTCCAAAGTAAAATGAACAAATTTTAGGTGGGAATTAAGAAAGGCAATCAAGCCCTAAACAGTAAAGTCATTATTGACTTTGTAGTATATTTTTTCCTGTATTGATAACAAAGAGAATTTTTCTTAGACTCATGATTGAATAGAAAGAAACACGGCAGCTGCAAGGTACAGAACTCCAATGAAAGTCCTTTCGTTCCTGCAGCAGTCAGTTCCAAGATGACCAACTGCCAGGATCTTAATTCTGTCTCGAACAAATCTCTGTCAGGTTCTTAAGTCCAAAAACCAAGTACATCCCCTGAAAAGGCCGATAATATGAGTTTATATTGCAAAGACAAGATTCTAATTTCATGCCATCTCTAAGTGTCAAAATAATAAATTATTTTTTTATTGTCTTGTTAATAAAATGACAATGAAAACATTTCCTAAATAGGAATCTGTATCTCACAAGAAAATAATCCACAATTAAATACAAGTTGTTAATGAACAGAAGACTCTCCTTCAGGAGACTGCTGGGTTTTAAAATTCTCATAATCAGTAGTACAAACAAATCAGATGCTAAATTTGAAGATGAAGTGTTTACAAGCAAAGGCTAATACACAAAGACAGTAGCTCACAACTTAAAATCAAAGTAAATTCTTTTTATTAGAGTTGTGTCAGCACAACTCCTGAGCCTCAAAGGGCTGAGGCCACAAAGTCACCACTGAGGAACAGAGCAGGGCCCATGGAGTTCAAGAGTTACTCTGTGCAGAGGCTGTGGCAGTGATGACTTGACATAATTGGAACATGTTTTCAAAACTCACTCGTCTGTTTCTTTTCCACATATAACATCATGAAAACAGGAAAATTGCTCACAGACCAGGCCCTGGATTTGAAGGTGGAAATACACCACTGGGAAACTAGGCAGTTGGCTGTCAGAGCACGGAAAAAAAGAGCTCAAGTCTGAAAAGACACCAAGGACTTGCAACAAATAAATAATAAGAAAGGTTGTTTACTAGTTATACGTTACTGAAGTGTTTATCTTTCAAAGAACTGCCTACATCACTGATAGTATCCTGACTGCTGATCAAACAAGTTCCCAACCAAACTATAAAATACTAGCAGTCAACACTTAACACCAACACTAGCTTCCAGATCACAAAAAGGATGTCTCATTGCCACATGATAAAATCCAGCACACATGCTTACTATACAAACTATATACAGCTACTCAAACACCCCCGGTTGCTGGTTTTACATAAACAAAATGCTCATGCAGATCCCAAAACTATTTACTGTGGGACTATTTCAACATCCACATAATTCAGATGACTTTCTCCATAATCACTACAGAGTATTTCACTTATGGAGATGACTTTTCATCAAAAAAATTATTTTTATGAACATATAGAGGTCTTAAAGCATGATGCAACTACAGCTCTATATTACAGAAGAAGTCAGCTGGTTTTAAGCAGCTGATCACATTATGTCTTTACAGTCAGGGTCTTTTTGTGTGGGGAGAGGAAGGAAAAAGACAGGAAAGCAAGCAATTCAGCTAGTAGAATTTTATTTAACAAACATGGGAAAAACCTCACTGTAAGCCATGAACACAAAGAAAGCACTTTGAACAAGAAGTGATGGATCAGCATCCCAAGATCCAATAAAGGACATTTGACCCTAAACATACAAAGTTCTTTGTGCTAAAGAAACTGAAAGTAGGTGTTTGTAAACAAGTGGTTATTAAACAACTCATGTTTACAAACCTCTTGTGCTTTCCTGATAATTTAAGAATATCTGCCTTAAGTTTACACATTACTCAAACATGATGCTGCATACAGCTATCTGGAAGGCATCGGTTGAGAGTCTCATTCAGAGACATGACAACAGAAAGACCAAGGAAAGTACAGGTCCATCAAAACTAATCTGAGAGTCCAGAAATCAAATACAAAGATTGAATCCCATGAAAATCCCAGAAAGGTGGAAATTTAGAAAAAAAAAAAATCTTAAAATATTAAATCATCATCTTAATGCTACTCAAAATACACAGAGGTGAAACCTCATGGAGCCAAAACCTAGGTTCTATATAAAAAACTAGGGTACAGTTAAATACAAATTTACCTTCCAAAATTTCACTTCTATTTTAAGGGAGTACTCCTTCCCTGTTTAATAATGGCCACCTTCAAACACAACCTTTCCATTTTGGTATAACGGATAAGAGTGCTCCAGTCATTTTCATGGATCTGAAAGTCTGTAGATCACTAATTTAGACATATTTAACCACAGCTGTCTTGCTCCCTCATACTCTAGGCCAATATTACAAAGTTGGTATTGACCATTCTCTTTTCTCTGGGGATGGAGAAAGGCTCATCGTCCTACAGTGCACATCTTTATCACAAAAGCTGTGTTAGGTCCATAACAAATACTTTTACCGAAACAGTTCTGTTGATTTTGTTTAAATTTGTATCAACAGCTGACCGAAAAAACTTTGGGGAGTACATGAAAAAAGAAAGTGACTTCAAAGTTGGGTTCAGCCTGCGAGAACATAGAACTGCACTTTCCAATAAATTGTAATGCCTGTGTGCAGATGAGGAAGATTCTACCTCTGAGCACACCTTGATTCCTCTACATTTGAGAGGGCTGAGCTTCACTTAAAAATCACACGGAATGTCAAAACGCAACACTTCAATACAAAGTGGCAACAACCATCAGTAATAACTAAGAACTTTTGCAGAGGTTAAGACAAACTTATCTGGATAGGACAGATAGATAAGCAAATCTCTTCACATTAAAGCCTGAGGCAAGATGACTTCAATAGTTTTAGCAGACATCTAAAGAAAGGCAGATGCACATCTTACACATGTTACTGAGCAGGTCCCCTGCAACCACTTTGCTGATCTGTTTTCAGAAAAGCCAATGCTGTCACCACCAGCAGCCAGACCACATGAACACTCCAGTATTAAGAAGGCGATTTCATTAAAACAGGCACTAGTACTACACAAAAGCTAAGGAAGATCAAGAGATCAGCAGAACACAACCCTGACTCTTCGTATAAAATGTCATAAAGCAGAAGAAAAACTTCTGAAGTTTTATTTGTCTGACCATAGAATCACAGAATCACCTAGGTTGGAAGGTGATTATTTTTATTAGAGATCTTTTTTTTTTAAGATCGTCTAGTCCAACCAAAAAAAAAAACCCAAAACCAAAAAAACCCCAACCAACCAACCAACAAACCAAAAAAAACCACACACAAAACACCACCAACCCAACACTAATCCATATCCCCAAGCACCACGTCAACTCGTCTCTTGAACACCTCCAGGGATGGTGCCTCAACCACCTCCCTGGGCAGCCCATTCCAATGCCTGACAACCCTTTCAGGAAAGAAATATTTCCTAATATCTAACCTGAACCTCCCCTGGTGCAACTTGAAGCCATTACCCCTTGTCCTATCATCTGTGACCTGGGAGAAGAGACCGACCCCCACCTCTCTACAGCCTCCTTTC
>BJBW01006808.1:2541-24839 GCA_004320125.1 Scolopax mira
GTCAGGAAGCAGTATAAACAGCACGTGTGAGGAACTCTGCCTGGCCTGGCATGAGATTGGATTTTGGTTTGAAGTTCATACACTTCATAGACTCAGCTCCACAACCTTCTGACCTCTGAAGCTGGAAAAGACAGTCACTGCTTCGGTATGTGAAGCCACAGATGCAGTGAGTAGCCTCATCACAACAAGGCTAGGTGTGATTTGCTGGTTATTCAGGAGCTACTAAGAATATATCTATTTGTCCAAAAGATTGTAAGTGTATCACAAGCAATACCCGTAACTGGAAACATGCAATTGTGTTCTTCACTGGATTAAATCCTGAAGAATATGCCCAGTGTCTTTGGAGTTAAAGAGATCACTTCTTTCTCATCTCCCTTAAAGCATAGCCAGGGCCATGTTCTAGAAGGGTTAAAGCTGCCTTGGGAAGAAAAGGAGGCAGCAAGAAGCAGCCACCATTTCTGGTTTGCCATTGAGAAGTCCAGCTCAAACAAACACTGCTGCAAGCAAAGCTGCCCAACAGGAGCCTGATGTTCTTGTCCCACTGACTGTGTATTTCTCAAACAGTTGGCACAACAGAGGGAAGCACGAGGTGAATGGCCCATGGAGATGAGAGCTGTGACTTAAGCCAGGTGGAAAGAGGCAGAGCTGTGCTGCAGCCAGGTCAGCCTCAGAAACTCCTCTTCTCCCTGAACTGCCTGTATTTATCATTGACTGGTACCTTCCTTTCCTTTCCCTGCTTCACCAAGCTGGGATCTGAACATTCAAAAGCCCTTAGCAGCCACACTTCTCAGAGTGAGGGTTGAAAACTGGTCTCCACCCAAGACCTCCCCAGGGACTCTGTGGCTGGTGTCAGTCCTACCTACCAGAGGGCAGGCACTGAGCCCCTCCTGGCTTCACCAGCTCCCTGTTGCTGGCGATGGCTTTGCAGAGGCGGCACAGGTTGCCAATCTCTTTGAAGAGGTCGAAGCTGTCATCATAGATAACGCTGCCCTTTCACAAGGAGACACAACAATAAGAGCACCACACGTGAGACACGCACGCAGCAACTGGCACAAGAAGGCAGAAGCTGAGTCCTCTCCTGGCTACACAGCCTGGGACTAGCTCATACAGACCAGAGCTTATATGGTGGAAAAACCCACTGGATATATTTGTCTCATCAGACAGCTCAGGAAGAAGCTACACCACCCACCACCCCCCCAAAAAACCCCAAAGAGTCAGGCAGTACAACAGAAGCACTGATAGGTGAATGCCCAAACCCATTAGGGTCTGCCCAAGGAGCAGTGCTCAGCATGCAACCCCCGCTTTCCACCCACTCCACTGCCTGCATTTCATGCTGCCCCCTCCCAAGAAAACAGGCAAAGGCTGATTCTGCACAGAGCCCCCAAATCAGAAGGCAGGAAGAGGAGCAGAAAGCTGAAGTGCATCTGCCAGTGACCAGAGCTAAGCATAATTTTGCTGGGGAAAAGCTGTGAATGTGTTAAGGTATCAGATGTGGGAGATAAGCTGTTTCTGGAAAACTCATATTTAGTAACCTTTCCCTGGAGTAATTCAGTTGTATTTTTTCATGTTTCTCTCTCATAACAAGATAAACAATTATAGAAAAATCCAAGTTCCCTGAATCTTGAATTTGTAGTGAGATTTTCATGCTTAGCTCAAGATGAGTTTGCTTCTAAAATCCTCAGGAAAGCCAGATTTACACTCAAAATTAGAAGGTTAGATATTGCACTCAGAAAGGGATTTTCTGAAAAGTCTGAAGTGATTTTAGTAAGGGCTTTCTGATCTCCATTATTTGTGAATTTGCTAGAACAGAAACGTACTTCTGGCTCATCACAATGCTACCATCTCTGCTGTTCCATCTGTCTAGACCGATGGACCGTGTTCCCTGGGCTGTGGGGATTAACTAAACACCATCTGGAGAGACCATCCTTCCCTTGGCAGCCCTGAGCACACCTATCCAGCATGCCAGAGTGTGTGTACCATGTCTCCAATGACGTGGTTGTCCGGATGTCTCGTGCGATTGACACCTCTGATACCAAACACTACAAAGACCATGGCTCCTGTGTCTACCAGTGGCCGCACCGCTGGCTTCCCACAGCCTGTGTTCATGCAAGGGTTAAATCCAGAGGTGGCCGACAGCTTTGCTTTGGGTGCTGCTGTCAAATACAGAAGAAAGGTTGATTACATCAGAAGGCAGCAAAAAAAGGTTTAACTCTAGCTCAGCCAGCCAGACATGGCTGAACAGATCCTTACCAACTTACCTTTCTCACTGGGAACATAAAGGATGCCTTTGGTGGGTCCATCTGGGCTAGAGCTGAGAAGACAGCCAGGAGGTGCCACACACACTCGGCCATGGTAAGGTGGCTTGTGTGACTGGGCAAAATACAGTTTCCTGTGTAGCAGAGAAAGTTTGTTATGGGGGACCAGAGGTAGTAAAGGTTATTTGTCCAAAGCACTACATGGAAACAGACTTTCTCAGGGACAGAAGGAAAGGAAAAGGTGAGCAATTCCAGACCTAAATCCCTAGCCATTGCATGTTCTGTGCTGCCTGTTTAACCCAGAGTTCAGGTGGGCAAGACCAAGATCAGCAATGTCTTTTTTCCACCCAAAGCAGCCTAGTCACAGTCCTGCACCTGTCAGGCCCTTGGCACATTGATGATGCTATGGGCCCGGAAAATAACTTTGCAAAGATGGGGCACATTTGCAGCAAAGCAAGTCCTAGGGCCACAGATGTCACCAACTGAGGGCAGGACTGGCACTGGACATTAGGTATCCCATATCAGCCCCTCAGCTGTACTGGTTTTGCTGCCTGGCCCTGAGTGGGTTTTGGAAGGTTACCGTGTTCGCTGCTGCTCCTTGGCGGCCACGTAGAAACTGAAGTCGAACTTCCAGCCTCTCTTGGTGTCACAGGACAAGGTGGTCATCATCCACTTCCTGGGGCTCGTCTGCTTAAGCAGCCCTACTGTGGACACACAAGCTGTCAGCTTCCTGGTGAAGTTACCGAAAGGCACTCTATACACCTAAGCAATGGATTAATGAAAACAGACACTTAACTCCACAGGGTTGCAGCCTGTTGCACATCAGCATCACACACACCCCTCCTCCCTGAGCACTGGCACAGCCACACAGAATGAGTACTGCAGGCACAAGCCCAGCCAGCCCCCAGCCTGCCCCCTTCCCAGGGTTGGCCAGTGTGTGATAGGGCCCCGTACCACCCCTGTTCTCTGGCATAGGCTGCCCTGTCCAGGGTGAGGAACATCTGGAAACAAGTCCTCCTGAGGGCGTTTATATCCAACACCGATACGGTGTTGCCTGTGTTTGTGGATGGACAGAAGGAGGCAGTGGGAATCCATCTGCCTCAGTAGCACTTTTTACTAGGATGAGCTCAGCTGATGATGCCAGGCCTCATCTGATCTCCACAGACACCCACACTTCTGCTCCCACTGCTGATGGTCACACCACAACAGCAACAAATAAGTATCATAGCACTGTGAGGCATAATCTCTAACAATGCCAAGCACAATGCCCTCTGTGTTAGCTACCTTACTGCAATGCCCTGCAAATTTCACCCTGAGCTACCTAGGACCCCATGGAGAAGCAGGAGGAGGCTGTTGTGCTCACCTGTTGAGTGTTGCACTCTTGATAGAGGGGGTCCAACATCCCTGGACTGACTCACCTGGAATGAAGGCACCTCCCCGTCTCCCGGTGACACCATCTGCCAAGGGGCAGGGACACTGGCATTGAGTGAGAATCTGTAGATGGCTGGCCTTCCCTTGCTTCTGGATTTAGAGATATACACAGTTCCCTGGAGATCTGAGAAAAAAGAAAAAAAAAGAGGGCATAAGGGCTTGTGGTACTTCTCAGTCAGTATATCCTACAGACATGGACAGCAGCGAAGGAGGGTTCTTCTGGTCTGCTGTCTCCTCTGGGGCAGCAGGCACAGCCTCTGCCTTCTAGCACCTTTCAAAGGTTTTCACAAATATATCCTGAGCTGCAGTAATTCCTGATGGCTTATTGATTCATGTCATCTCGGGACCTGGCCCAATAACACTTTTATCCTCAAAATCCCCTGCAAAGCAGCCTGAATTTACTCTCCTCACGGCCTGCCAACAAGGTTGTGACACAGGAGTGGAATACAAAAGCTTTGAGTTCCTAGCTCTGTACTCTGATCTGCCTGGCCTGAGGGATTTGTCACTAGACTGTACTGCCACCTGGATTACAGTACCATGTCCTAGAGAACAGCAGGCATTCAGGGGAAGGGGGATTGTAATGATGCCCCTTACACCCAGCACCAAGCTAGGCTCAGCAGGACAGGGGCTGAAGAGAATTATTCCCATCAGCTATGGTTTTTTTACCTGAGTGGACACCTCACCCTGGACCCAAATGTGGTCAGAGTCATCCTGCCCCACTTACCTTGCTGCCCTGTATCACTTATGCTCCCTTTGCTTCCCCAAGTTGATCCTGAGCCCCTCTTTTTTTTTTCCAAGGAGGTTCGGATGTTGTTCTGCAAACTGTGGGGCTTTTCCTGAAACAAACCTGTCCCACAAGGTTAGTCAGGGAGGAAAAAGTGAGTGGCATGACAAGAGACCTACCAGCCCTGAGCACACCATGGACTTTGAAATCGAAGACCAAACTTTAAGCAGGGAATACAGAGCCCCAGGGCCCCACCTGGTCACTGGAATGTGACCAGCATTAGGAATAGTTTTTATGGACTATAAAGGAATTCCTCCAGCAGAATCACTCAGGCAGTTCCTGGTTAAAGCAGGAAATGCTTTTCAAAATACTCTACTCCTACAGGCAAGTCAGCCATCCCACTCCCAATGTGCACCTCCCTTCAGTAGATTCCATCCAACGAGATATTTAAGTAATGCAGGCTGTACCCACCGTGGTCTGGGGACCAGCACTCTCACCTGAGCAGGTAATGCAGGAGATGCCTTCAGCACTCAGGTTGTATTTCAGGTCTAGCAGCACCTGGATGTTAGTGTCTGGCCGGAACAAGACTGGAGCACGGCTGGCTGGCTGGAGGCGGCTAGCAAAGAATATGGACAGGAGCAAAACGAGGAGAAAGAGCCCTGCAAGGAGAAGCCTGGGTAAGTGTGTGTGAGCCTGTATGTATCTTGCACTTAGGACATACTCAGACAGCAGGGGTTTAGCAGAAAGATGGTGCTTTCAACAGGAAAAATTAAGAGCCCCTAAAGCACACTGGCAGCTGGGCTTTCTTGTAATGAGCCCCATACCTGGCTAACCTCATCAGGACCTGCCATTGCAAATCTGAGCAAGAGGAGAGGATGGGGAGAGGGATGGAGAAGTCTCAGAGTTCTTTATGCAGTTCCTGTAGGAACTGACTGCTCTGGGGACACTCTTTCACAAAGTTAGAAGCCACTGATTATTACCTTTTTCTCATCCTCTTGTCACCAATGATCAAGGCTTGAGATCTGACTGAGATGCTGTCAAGCTTTCTAAAATCCATGCAAATAGAATACCCCCCTCCTTCCTTACCCACAATCACCCATCTGCTCTTCACTGCAGACCACAGCACCCAGTGTTCCAGCAGCTCCTGCAGATGAGTTATCAAGTGACCCCGGTTGCACTTCTCTGCAGGGAGCTGTAGATTTTCTGGCATCACAGATACCAAGGGGACATCCCCCATTTCCAGGGAGACTAGAAGAAAGAGAGATCAAAGGCAGTCTTAGTGCTCCGTGTCATGAATGTCTCTCACAGCTTTCTGCTTTCCTTTACAACATGACTGCGTGATTCACTCAAGTTTAAGAGAAGGAGTAAGACCCAGGCAGAGGCAGTGGCTTTGCAGGATGTCATAAGCAGCATTTTTGTTAAGTCACTACTATATGATGGCGACACTTCTAAATCCATAGCTCACTCCAAAGCCTATGCATCAGACTATCCTTCCTCTGGCAGATCCCACTAACATTGTCCACATGGTCACAGGGACACTGCAAAATTTGTCCCTCTCCTCCACATGTCTTGCAGCTAATTACACAAAGCTGACCTCTTCCTGATGGCAGCCTGGCTCTGATCTCATCTCAGGGATGCCTAGAGAACTGCCCTCTTCTCTACCGGTGAGAAGCAGGCACTTGCTGTAGTGGGGTCAAAGTGTGCCTGGCACATTGTACAGGTGACACACAAACCACACGTGGTCACCAGCTGGAACAAGCTGCTTTGCTTCTTCACAAGTTACCAGATGCCCAGAGGCCCCCGAAGAAAAGCATCCTGCTGTTTACTCTGCTCCAGGGAAGGAATTATTTCCATACATCACCATTGCATGTAGCTCTGGCGTACAAAGGAGACAGTTCTCACAACACAGAGCCAAACCTAGTTGTCTGCCCATCACAGGCAGTCCAGAGCCTACTCTGCAGGGAGGGGGTCTGCACACTGCTGTGGGGTTGATGGGTTCTCCATCATTGATGCATTCACCTCCAGTTCCAGTTTACTGCTGGTCATGATGGCTACTCACTGCCCAGAACAATCCTGTTGTGGGTTTTAAAAGGAAAGAACCCAGCAAGTTTTAAAAGCCCAGTACAACAGAGCATGACACCATAAGGATCCTTGTCTTTGATCAGGGCAGGATTATCTCCTGCTAACAAGAGACAGGAAATTTCTGGGCTCCTTTTCTAGATTGCTTATGTGGTCTCAGGCAAGTCATTGCCCTCTTCTTGCCATGACAGGGGAGATGCTCTGAGGAGGTGATGTTGAAGAATAACAAAGCATTCGTTCACCTTTTTTTCCAAATGTAGGGCTCTGAATGGCAGGGAAGAGGGCAAAAAACTTTCTTTATTCAAAGGTGAGCTGTCTTGGTGCTATGGATTAGATGTTTTATGGCTACATCCATGTCTCAATTCAGGATTCCAGCCCAAAAGTACAACCCATACTAGACCCAAGAGGATTAACAAAATAGTTAGAAAACATGTATTAACACCCACTGAAGATCTCAAAGCAACTTATAATCATCAGCGAGTTCCAACCTCTAGCCTCCTGTGACAGCACTATCTTCAGATTAAAAGTAGGGAAACTGAGTCACAAGCAGGAAGAACTGCAGGGTGAACAGGGAAGCATGGTCCCTCTGAAGGCACTACACAGCAGGCACATACCTGGCTCCTCCTCGACACTGAGCAGTGGGATGTCATCATCCAGATACGGAAGTGTCTCTCTGCCTGCTCTGGAGGTGGCTTCTGAGGTGATGAAGAGATCTTCAGCCAGGTGCAAGGCACTCTTTTTGGTGCACTTCTGACTACAGCTGGATTGGAGCAGGGAAGGAAACAAAGGCATGAATTTTAAAGCCACATACCCTGCAAAGTCTTACCAGTGGGCTCCTTCGGTGACACAGAGAGCAGCAACAGCCTGCTCCAATTACTCAGAAAGACAACAGGCAGTGCCATGAGCAATTTCCATTGCTAAGTGCTGGGAGGTCAGGGGCTGAGCTGCTACAGCAAAGCAGTAACAGGCTGGGGTGGACACACAGAGCAGGGCTGAGCCACAAACACTGAGTGACAGGAGTTTCAGCAGTTCATCTCCCTGCTAATGAATTAAATCAGGCCAGGTCATCTGCACTGCTAAAGAGCAGGGGAAGGGGAAATGTGCTGACTTTCAAATACAAATCTACACGCACTGTTTGTGCTCAGAGGCAGGAGAGATGTTGATCTGTCTGCCTTGCAGAGCCTGTGTCTCCAGAACTTGAGGATTCATCTGTGCAGTAACTACTCTGAGGACACCAGTAGCTCCATTCCATGGGATTCAATGAAGAGGTATGATTGGCATTGCAGAGTCTGGCTCCTGAGAGGCACCTGGACATATACCAGGGGGAATAAAACCGGGACCTGGGCATTTTGCTCCTATTTGGAATGTCAGAAGTTAAATTTCCCTTCTGTTAGGCACTAACAGGGAACGGTGAATCCAAACTACCTGGAGGTGAGGATAACTAAGGATAGGGCAGGGATAAGCACACTGTCTTGGCCCCGAGTTCCACGACAACTCCCCACCCACACAAGGAGGCTCCAGGGCTCACCTGGTTTGGCAGGAGCTCTCTAGTGGGGACACATAAAGGGTCCATATTCCAAGAGCAGCTGGCATAGTGAAAAGCACGGCTACCCAGCAGCAGGACACAATCAGTGACATAAAGAGTCCAAAGTCATGCACGGCTGGGATCTACGTGAAGACAGAGAACAGGGAGTTGGGATCAACTGGGGCAGGAGACCTGGTGAGACATCAGGCCAGAAAAATATATCTGGGGGAATCTGAGAATAGCACACACTGTCCTCAGTCATAGTAGTCAAAGATAAGAGGTACAGAGATAAGCTGGTTAGGTGTCTTGGATGCTGATACAGGCGTGTCCCCTGCCTTAGAGAAGGTAAGGGACAGCCCCGTAGGGCAAGCAAGAGGAGAGGGCAGAAAGATGGTGCTGGCAGCTTCCCACTCTATTAGGGCTTCTGGCAGAAAGAAAAAGCCCCAAATCCCAAAGCTGCAGCATACCTGAGAGAAGATGTTGGCAGCATATGCTGCAGCCGTGGTCAGAGAAGTGAAGAAGGTGGCCTTCCCTGCTGTCTGGATAGTGTGGATCATGCGCAGGCGCAGGTCCTTGAGATGGGTGGCTTGGCGATAGGTGTTGATGAAAACAAACACATCATCAACCCCTGGAAAAAGAGAGGGGAGATTTGGATACTTTGCTCACAGGAAGGACACATGCTAAAAATCGAATCCCCCTTCAACATCTGCAAATATTTCACTTACAGGTAATGGAGGGAAAGGGCTTGAAAAATCAATCTGTATTTGCCACCATCACCTTTCTCTCTCCTACAGGCAGGAGTTACGGCAAGGCAGCACGGGTAGGTTTTGAGTAAGAAGGTGCTTACCAATCCCCACAATGACAAAGGCAGCCACACCATTGAGTATTCCCAGGTACTGGATCCCAAACACAACGTGGTACAGGAACAGAGCCACCAGGCAGCTTAGCCCGATACTGGCAATGCCAAAGAATGACAGGAACACTATAGGAGGAAAGGAACATGGAAAAAAAAAAAATAGTACTTCTGGCCACTGTGAGAACACACACCTCACACTGCCCTGTTGGGATACTAGTTCCCAGGAGTGTGTTGTGACAGAGAATAGCTCGGGGCTGCAAGAGTACTACTTGCAGACTCCTTCCCATGGGGCCCATCCATGAAATCACATCAGCTTTACACCAGTGTTAGCAAGACAGGAATTTGCATCTTATTCCTGTCCTCCTGTGAGCCTTCCCCCCACCCTGCCAATAACTCTCTGCTCTGGAGAATCAGACTTGCATGACCTTCTGCAAACTGCTGTGCCACAGAGTCAGGTTGGTGTCAGGGCATCAGAGCCTCTCCTGGGGTTTGCACAGACACCGGAGTCACCACATATTTGGCTTTGTGTGAGAGCAGGGCAGCTGTGACTGCAGCCTACCTGAGCAGGAGGTAAGGATGTACACCAAGACAGCTATGCAGCTACTGCTGATGAAGGCCAGCCACATGTCATTGTTGAAGGTCCTCCTCACTTCATAGTCAAACAAATCCGTCCCTCCATAAAGCACCTGGACTTTGCTAGGGTGGGAAGATGGAGGAAGAAGAGTAGGAAGAGTTGAGTGTAAAGGGAGCAGAGCCAGAGGATATAAAAAAGCACAATGTCTCTCTCAGAGGCAAAGGAGCTCACTGCTCTAATGAGCTTGGCAGTTCTCTGAGGAAATACCTCAGAGTGGCAAGAGCAGGTCAAACAAGGTTGCTGTTGGAGGTGAAGTTCACACAAGAAGGAAACAAAGCTAAATAAGCAGGTCCAATATTTTAAAAATTCCTCTAGTACTTGGTGGCTCTTTGGCACTAATAGACTTCTTGCTGTCAGCAAACAGCCTCCAAAGCCTCCAAAGCCAATTCCATCTGGAATCCTAATCATTGTTTATTATATTAAGCACAAAGGTAATAACCAGCGGATGCAGGCAGAGCGAGAGCTTATCAGGAACCATATGATTTACCAGCTTCTGCTTCTGGAGGCAGGCTCTGAGCAGAAGCAATCCAAGATAATTTAACCAAGAGTACAATAACACTGCACCATAGGAGGCTATCAGGAATCCAAGGTACAGAACCGAGCCTTGGCCCCAGTTCCTTTTTGGCTTCCTGCAGCCCACTCTGCCAGCCCATTGCTGAGAACACTCCGTGGCTGCCGGCTGTATTTCACTCTGCTGTTGAAGAAGGAATCCCTTCATTCCGGGAGCTATTGAGATCCAGAGCCCTAGAGAGCTGGAGGCTGAGATAATGACACTGACATTGGGACCCGCAGCCTTCCCTCAGCTGTCTGGATACTGGGCTACTCTTTTAGCCCTTTTGGCTCTGTTCTACTATTTCCCTCCCACAAACACTGAGCAAAGCTCTATTCAACCAAAGCCATACAGACCTGATGGTGAAACAAACCTGCATTTCCTGAAACTTATTGTGCTCTGACACTCCCCTCCCCACCTCTCTGTACAAAGAGCAGACACTTCTGGAAGGAATTACACTGGCATGGACAAAAGCAGAATCAGATCCATAGGTTGATGCCTAGAGTAAAGACCATTTCACTCCTTGCAGATTAACTGGAGCCAAATTCAGACCAGGAAGGCAGAGAAGCAGCTCCGTTGGAGCCAGTGGAATTGGACTTGTGAAATGGAAGCAAACAGATCCAATGGCAGGCAGGGGCTGAGGGGAAAGGCAGGCACTGGATCCAATCTCTGGCTCCCTTCCATAGTCTCTATTGATGTCTCTAGCATGTTGCTGCAGTAGGAAGTGGCATTAAAGGGAAGCACGAGTGGTTTTCTGCCATATACTTCCCATCCTCATTTACACTCCAGCCCAGCTTCAAAGGAGATGCTTTTTCTCCCTCCTTTGGAGCACTGTGCTGTGGGCACTGCTGGAGATTGACCACCAGTCTGAGCTGGCATGCCAAACCTTCTGTGCCCAGAGCCTTCCTGGTGAGACTGAAGGCTGCAAGGCTATCGGAGCAGAGCAGGACATCTGCCCTGAGTAAGCCTGAAGACACCCTGGAGGGCCTATTCCATCCACTCCTTTAGGGCAACAGCCAGCCCCACGCTCTGCAACCTCTGTCTTTCCCTTTTCTCACCCACTCCCAGCAAGGCACCTGCCCTGGCTGTGCACACCCTCACCTGGTGGACTGCTTGGCCAGCATGGCCACATAGGTGATGACAAAGTTCTGGAACTTGTGGCGCTGCTCCTCCCAGCGGTCCTCCACAGAGTAGTAGTTTGGCAGTGGTGCCCCGAAGAGGATTTCGCTCCGCAGCAGGGAGCTCTTCATGTTCTCAGCAGACAAGCCCTCATCAACATACCAATAGAATTCGGGATGGGTCATGGCCAGCTCCAGCGACCCTGTGGGAGAAAACAGTGTCACTTTTGTTAGGTCTTGCTTGTTGTCTTGGCAAGTTGACTTGACAAGGCAGAGGGTCTAGGGAAACTGAAGGGAAACTGGGAGTGATCCTGTCTTTCAGAGTGATGCTGACTGCTGCTGCCTCGCAGAGAGCAAGGAAGGCTGGGGAATGCTTGATTGCAAAAGACTCACTTTCCACTTCTGCTTTGTGACTTGGCTTGCGATGTTGCTTACATGGAGCTCCCCACTAGGGACACATCTTCCACCCGACTGTGAGTTGAACCACTGCTCCCCCAAGCAGAAAAGCACACAATCTCCCCATCAATACCCCCACTGCTGGATGCACTCAGCTCTACACTGGGCCAGTATTTGCTCTATCACACTGGGAAGCACATGAACTAAACACCTAAGGAGTCCTGGTTCTGCTGTGACCTGGTACCTCTGCCATCTGATGGTGTCAAGGATTCACAGATGGTGGCACTTGGACAGTTCTGAGTAAGAAACACTGCCTGTCCATCCCCCAAATCCAAGTTCCCTTGAGTTTACACCAGAAAGACCGAGAAACTAGCCTCTTTCCTGTTTTGGTAGCAGAGCTGTTACTCATACTGGAGCAGATGGAGTTAATTCTTTGCCTGTTCCCTGTATGGCTCCTGGACAGTTATCATCCCCAGCCTTTGCTTAGGAGACAGATGGAGGCTTCATCCCACAGCCATATCACACCCACAGATTCCTCATGATTCACCTTTTTTTCACCATCCAAAGCCTCTGCTCTACTGAAGGGGCATAGTACAGGGTATGAAGTTGTGAGGAGGAGGCAGGGCTTTCCTCCTCTTCTCTTTATAGAAGCCTTTCCAGCTGGTGACTCACAAGCTGCCTTTCAAGCTCCACAGCAGCCCACAGACCTCTTTCATCTGCTTGATGGAGTAGGGAAGCTCATCCCTATTGTCTGTCCAAGACCTGACATTCCTCTAGTTAAACACACTGGTTCACAGGGCACAAGAGTCAGTAGAAGACATCTAAACAATGCAGGACTCCCCCTCATTTGTCCCTCTCACTTGCCTGTTGGAGCCTGTGACCCATGACTGGCGTTGCAGGGACTTTGAAAAAGGGTAGAAAAGTGGCCAATAGCCCAGAAAAGACCATTCCTCAAGACACAACATGGCAGCATCTCTTTGCACAAGGCAGTCACTCCTCCCCGCTGCACACCAGTAAGTGACTGTTTGAACTTGCAGGAGATGCATACCTTAAACATGCCAGCTCTCAGCTCACCTTGGATGTCAGCAAGGTCTTGTCCCATGCCATCGTAGTAAATTTTCCCTCCTCTCTCAGTGGGGAAGAAGTAGGTCATGAGGGAGCTGGGAGGGGAGCAGTAGGAATAGGTACCCAGAGGAAGGTCCTTCAAGACTTCATGGGGCTTCCAGCAGAACTCCCGGAAGCGAGGGTGGTCCATGATCTTGCGCTCAACCTCATGGATGGTAACCAAGCGCTCAGTGGTGAAGATGTTGTTCTCAGAGTCCCCCCGAGCCAGAAAAATGAGCTCGATGCGCCAGTGGGCATGTGTCTGTGTGTTGGCGCTGATGTAAGTGCTGGAGTAGTCCCAGCGTGGGGTACCCCTCCCAGTTCGGGAAGTCCGGTTTCCTGGGTTCAGGTGGGCATGGGGCTTGGGGGAGCTTGTCCTGCCCTCTGGGGTGCTGCGCTTGACCCGCGCACTGACCCCCAGGTGGGAAGCATTGAGGTGAAGTTGCTGGAGCTGCTCAAAGATGAGCCTCTGCAGGGTTTCAGAGGTGAAGTCAGCCAGGTCCCGCCGGTTCCTCCCCCATGACCCAAACTGGGACTTGAGAGCCAAGGCCAGTGCATCAAAGCGCTGAGAGGACTCGTGATTGCGGATCTCAAAAGCGTTGTAGGAGATGTCAATATCCAGGGCTGGGTAGTGGAGGAACATGACAACAGCAAGCACAGCAGGGATGGCACAGCCCAGGAAAAGGATGAAGCCAGCACAGTATGGGTTGGTGAACACCCAGCCAACAATATTCCAGAAGCCAGACACTGGTAGCATGACACGCAGGGGCCTCACTCTGCATGGACTTTTCCCACACAACAGAGCACCCTCCCGCCTCTTTCGGGAGCTGAAGGCTACCTCTTCATCTTCCTCATCTAGCCAGGCATCCTGTAACAAGGGGTCATCCTCTGTGTCCATGTCCAGTACCTGCACAAAGAGGTAGGGAAAAGCAGTCAGCGAAGCCCAGCAAAGAGGTGTCACCAGGCACAGCCACAAATCCATAGCAGTTGCCAGAAGGTCTCAGCAGCAGAGTCAGGGAAAGGCACACTCCAGCTCCCAGCCCTGCACCCTCAGCAGCAGAGCATGATTCAAACCCCACAGATTTGCTACAGCCACTGAAAGAACCATGCGGTATCCTGCACCCTGCCTGGCAGAGGAACCAGAGAGGGGAGAAGTTCAAACTACATTTCCAGGACTCAATGCTGTGGCAGGAGGGCTCTCCATGGCTCCATGAACACCAGGCACAGAGATGGCAGGAGGAGTCACAGCACGCTGCTCAGACTACAGCACCAGGAACATTATTTCATTAGCTCACCTGGTTCTCATGCCCAGGAACCAGGGCTACCAAATGAAAAATGCGAGAACCTATCTTTCTTTCCTTAAAGCTGACAATGGATTTTCTCCCAGTTATTTATAGCTGTATCCATCTTTCTGTGTGCATACACAGAGCCAGAAGCACACACACCCATACCTGCAGACATGCATGTATGCACACACTCACACACACTAACATCCCCCAAAGAGTTCATGGTGACCCTGCTCTAGTCCCTGAAGGGCCATCCACTGCCGGTATGGGAAGGGAAAGGGCTGAACAACTCTGCTTTCCTTCCACCCCTGAGGGATATTGTTTATGGAATGTGTTTTCTCAGTTCCCATGGAACAACCAGGAAACAAAAGCAGTTACTGCCCCCATGGAACGAGAAGGAGGAAACCCTCCCTGATCAGCCTGTGCTTGGGCAGGCAAGAAAGGGAGACTCCCCGGGAGGTGCTCTCCTCTGCAGGGTGCTGCCAGCACACACAGGGTCTCAGACTTTCCCATGTGCCCCTCCTGGGTGTCGCATGGTGGTCTCCCAAGCCAAGAAGCCCCAGAGGTGGTCCCTGAGAGCAAAGCCCAGACCCTTTCCCAGCTCCCAGCACAGCCTGCAGCCTCCCCTCACTGAATGAATGAGCAGATTCATTTCCTTGCTTGACCCCGATAGTTGCCAGCAATTTATACACAGGCCAGAAGCAATTTATGAGCTTTGCTCCTAACCACTGTGTCTATTTTAACAGGGCTTCTATCAGCCGGAAGATGAATTGCCAGCACCCCTTAACTCTAGATCCTCAGCAGACCTGGGAGCTGCCTGAACTTGGGCTGAGAGGGAAAGGAACAGGACAGAAATGATCCCTAGCAAAATAGGGATGTGCAAAGTGGCAAGAGTCACAGCAACCTTCCTGGCTCTGGTCAGCCCGGGCAATGTCTATGGTTTTGTTTGCTGGCCACAGTGGCTCCCATGGGATTCACTCTGGCCTGGACAGCATCTGTGCTGGCAGATTGGGCTCCCAGCAATGCAGAGCCTGTGGAGAACTGGGAACCTCTCAGCTCCAGCCTCCCCACTCCTGCCTACACCAATGAATGCACAAACATTGCTCAGTGGCTTTAATCTGCAACTGATACCGTCCCAAAACATCCCACTCTTCCTGTCAGTGTGAGAGCTGGGACTCTCCCACCCCCTTCCCGTGGTCAGGATCACGCAGCCAGCTCATCCACCTCGGCCAGGCTGCAGAGAGCTGGGCAGGAGGGCAGGCGTAAGCTGGGGCTGAATCCTCCTCCTGCCCTGTAATCTCATAGTGCAAAACCAGATGGGCACCACCGAGGGCAGATGGCCACTTCTGCCAGACCTCCATATCCTCAGGAAACTAACAAATAGGGTGAGGAGAGGGCAGCTCACAAAACTCTGCTGTGTTTCACTTACAGGGCTGTCAGACAGCAAGAACAAAGCAAAGAGGGTTTTTTCAAGTCTCTGGAAAGGTTCGGAGAAATCTGGCTGGTTTTAGTCTCCATTAAGATTTCTTTAATATTCAGGATGCGTAATCCTAAACAGCCAGGGAGCGTCTGAAAGTTTCCCTGAACAGCCACGCGTCACTTCGTGAGCCTTGGGCTCTGGTCCAAGGTCAAAAGCAGAGGAACAACACTGCCCGAGACAGCTACTGGCCCCCAGCTGCTCTCCCTCCTCAACTTCACAGCCACACGTACCCATGTGCTTTTCTGCTGGTGCTTACAGAGAGCCTTACTTGCATCATGGCAAGGAGGAGACTTTCCCAAGTCCCTGAATCCACATATAAATCCTGTCCCAGCTGCTCCTTACTGCAGTTTTGCTTTCTCTCCCACACTCTACGCTCCCGAACTCTCCCCGCACAGGCCCCCCCAAAAACTGCGCCGTGCCAGCTCCAGCTCAGAGGTCACCCCAGGCTGCTCACCTTTGCAGACAGACACCATCAGCACGTGCAAGCCCTTGGCCAGGGTACAAGGCCCATCCGTTGCTGGGCTGACAAGTACTGGCACCCTTCTGCCTCTAAGAGAGAGCCATGACACAAGTCCAGCTCACAGTAGCAGTGCGGGTTGGTGCTGCAAACCTCACTCATCCCATCTGGGCAAGCTGGTGTGTACCTGCAGTTACCTGCACTCCAGCATGGAGTTACTGCAAGACCTGATCAAGCATATGTATTCTCTCTTTAGAAAGAGAGGTAAAGAGCCATAATAATTTCCCATTTATTGAGCTACTGAGGAGAAGGAGGGAAAAGATTCTAATCCTGAAACAGAAGAGCCTGCACGTGACAAGAAAGGGAAACGAGAGAGAATGAGATAGTAATAAGCCAGCAGAAAAAGGATCATATCATCTTTTTTTAACCAAGAGCTAAATCCTCAACTTGAGGAAGATTTCAGACCTCAGACATCTCCCTCTGGCTCTTCCAACTACTCTCATGATCTCCTCACCTTATAACAGATGGGCATCCACAATGTATGAAGGCCAAGGCACACTACCATCCAGCTAAAGACTGGTACAAATTCTGATGTTGGTGTAAACCCCAGCACAGCAAGTGCTGGAAAAGCCCTGAGATTATACGTACTTACACCAGAACTGAGTCAGGGAAGGGCCAAGATTTGGTTCAGGTGGAAGGGCAAGGGCAGGGAGGGAGACACCTTGGCTGTGCTGTCCCTGTTGGTGACAGCCTCCTTCTGCATGCAGGGTAAGCACGCGTGAGCATCCTGCCCTAGTTCCACCACAGCTCTGAACTCCCTTCAAAAGAGAGTTTACCACATGATTCGGCTGCAAAGCCAGACACAGCTCACTTAGCTTTGCCCTTGGGACTCGTCTGGCTTTATGGCCTTCGTCAGATCCTGCCTGGGTCAGGATGAAAGCTTATCCAACCCAAAACACAGCAAACTGTATCGGCAGGGGAGATAAACCCTGAAATCAGCCAGAAGGAGAGTTAATGCATTTTTTCTGCATGAATTCTACTTGGGGGCTGGCCTGTTTTCCTTCCAACACTTCCAGTGCTACCCAGGGACTCCCAGCATTGAAGCATGGCCCAGTTACTTTTTCGATTCCAGGATATGCACAGTGGATTTAATCCTGCAGCCCTAATCAAAGCTCTGCCTCACTTCTGTGCAAGCTTAGCCTGCTCCAGGTTGGAAGGAGCAGAGGATAAGAGCACTCCCAGGAGCCCTGGATCCATTTGTTTGGAGAAGAGGTGCTGATTCAGCATGTTGAGGTAGGCATTCAGATCTCCTGTGCTTCCCTCTGCCCCTTCCAAAGCGAATAGGCTTCCTCCTGGTTCAAAACCAGGCAGGACACTTTAGAGTAGCGGAACCTCCTGTAAAGAAGGTTCCTGGCTTGGATTTAAGGCGCTGCTACAGGCACAGCTTCCGTCAAGTCACAGAAAGGTAAAGGGAACTGGGCAGAGTGCTTAGCAAATAAATATAAAGAGTCATGGCTGAAGTGACCATGGGGTGCCCATATCAGGGACCCCGTTTCCACTGTTGGTGCTTTCAAGGTGCGCCAGGAACATACAAGCATTGAATAGATGCATGGTGAGAAGGGACTAGGCTGCCACCACACACCCAGTGAAGGACAACCTCTGAACCAGCTGCTTGAGCACAGAGAGCTCCAAAAGCCTACCCACACAGCCTGCAGCAGCTCCTGCCTTCTGTGCAGCCCTGCAGAGACAGGCTGCAGGGGTAGACCAGGCACACCAGAGAGCCAGCTCGGAGCAAGTCTCTTCAGGGGACCTGACATGGGGAAAACACAAGGCCCTTTCCCTTCCCCACACCACGATATGGATGAAGTTCACTGGGCACTTTCAGCACCTTCCCAGGATGGCGAACCTTCCTGATACGAAGATGTGAGTCTGGAAAATCCATCACAGCAAAGAGATATGTGTCTGTGACCCTGCGTTTGTACAAAGACACACAGTTTTATGGAAGGTAACAATGATGCCAGGATCCAGCTGATGATCTGGTTTGCCTCTTCAAGGCCACAGCAGTAGCTTGGAGACTAGGAGGAAGACAAGGAAGGTCTCCTTGCCAAGGCTATTTTTTCAGTGACAATGGGCACTGCTGTCTAGAGGAGCCTAGAGACTCTCTCATATCAGATGACCACCTCCCAGCTCTGCACACCAGAAAACCTGCAGCTGAACCTCAGCACCACAGCCATGAATGCTACCAGAGCCCAATGGACAAGGGTCACCCCTTTCCTCCCTGGACAACTGTCACAGATGAACCAGTAACTGCAGACTGGGCCTCCAAGCCCCTTGATATTTGCACCCCTGTTCAGCAGTTTAACCTGGGCATCCTCCTTGCTGCAACTTACCAGTCTGATTGGAGCAATGAGTTAAGCATTTAAAGCACTGTAGGGTTATGGAGCACAGGATAGGAATATTCGAGTCCTATGGGCCTGACACAGCAGAAAAGAGATAAAGCCAGACCTGGGAGATCTTAAGATCAGCAAGAATTTTGTCCTTGACTGCAGCAGCTGGGATCCAGCTCAGACCTCAACAACCCTGCAAGGATTGTCACTCACATGCACCCCAACCAAGAAAACCCCCTATGCAGCTCCCACGTGACAGAGTTCTTTTTCAGTGAAATCTAGGATAGAAGAAAGTCATTGACAAGTTGGGGAGAGGCAGTGACAGAGGAGGAAGCTAATTACACCTGACCTGACTAATTAATGCTGACTTTCAGATTAAGAAGTCCTCACTAGTGTTCCATTTCAATTACTCAGTTGTTCCTTCTTACAGGAAAAAGGAAGCCTTGCGCATCAGCAAGCTAGAAAGAAAAAAAGGAAAGAAAGCACAAGACTGGAGGGGGAGGGAAAGACAATTTCTGTAATATGGGAGATTCCTATCGACAAAATAATTAAACTTCACATTCATTTCTCCCATGGGCAAAGCTTTCAGAGCAGAGCTGGCAGTTTTGTAGTCCTATTCGTATTCCTTAAAACTCCTGGAGTTTCTACCAAAGGCAGCTGTAGGCTCCTTTGTTAGCTATATAAAGTTTCTCCAAGAGGGAGAGAAATGGGCTCTGTGCTTGCAATCATTCTACAAGCATCCAGCTCCTGCAAAAAAACACTTCTCTGTAATGATGCAGAGTTGATAGCAAGGATGGACACTGCCTCCCAGGCCCTGTTATGCTGGAGAACACTGTACACAGCTCTGGCAGTGTAAAATAACTAGAGGGTATCATTAATGTATTCCCACTCTAAAGCAGGGTTCCACAGTGACACTGGGATTCAGGACAAAAGCTTTGCCCTGCACTTGAATCACTGAGACTACTCTAGAAGCATCATTTTTTAAAAAAACAAGGGCTTCAGTAAGGAGGAAACAGACACATTTTTCCGGCCCCTTAACTGGAGGTCTGACTTTCAGAGGTGGTGCATTCCCGGAAAAACAAAGCAGCCCCAGGACACCTCAGACTAGATACCTGACCCTGAATCCCCCAAAATACTTCTGAAAACACTGGCTTAATTCAGCCACTAACCATAACTTGTGCCTGAGGATACTGCCTAGAACCTGTTCCAGGGGAATACAAGTCCAGAGATGCACAAGCTGCTTAAAGGCACAGGTTTAACCTGCTGGCTGGGCTGCCTCCACCATTATTAATCAAGCAGATCTACTTTTCCAGCTGTACAGCACTATGCAGCAGCAAGGCTTTGATCTGTTGTCTTTCTGGGCCCTTTGCATTTTCTTTCCCACTTGCTTTAAATCCTGTGGTAAGATGAAATGAAGTACATTAACACACACACTCACTCCTAACTGAGGTGTCCTTTCACTGCTGACTCTTACCCTTCTTTCCCCTTACAGGCGCTTTTACACCCTGGCTAAGATAAAAGCAGATGGAAGGAACCAGTCAGACCCAATGATCTTAAACGTCTTTTCCAACCTAAATGATTCTATGATCTATCGACCTGCTCTCAAATGGAATGAAGGCTGGATGGCACACTCTCAGCCTACAACATCGAGGGTCTCCTGCCTGCACTTGCCTCCAGTTCCAGGTGTCTGACAAGCACTGATTAGATCTACTCATAATTGCATGCCAAAAACAGTGTGGAAAGATTAGCTGCAAAGTCAAGCACTCACCAGTCAGGAAATGCCAAATTCAGGGCTGACACAGCATCCTTAATTTGCCCCCTTTCTGTAAATGCTTCGCAGTGCAGTTTTTCCTCCAAGCCCAGTGTCCAAAGGCAAGAACTCTGGCCTCTCCACCAGTGCATGCGACGGATGATGCTCCCCAAACCCAGCAGCTATTCGCTCCCTTGTTCTCTCCTCATTGTTCAGCGTGTGGTCTCACGCCTCATTTCCTGCACGCTGCTCAAGCCTGGCTCAGAGGCAGAATTATTAATTTCCTCATGAGCTTTTCAACGCTGCCTGTCACGACAGAGTCTGAGGGCTGAACAAACAGGAATGAACTGAATCTTCTCCCGGCATCTCTGAGAAGGAGGGGGTGGCGTTGTCCACATCTGACCGATGTGGGAGATCAGGAGATCAGAAGGAAAAAAAAAATAGACACTTATTTTGGGCACGTTGTTTAAAGACACCCAAGATACCTAATTTCTTAGAGTGCACAGAATGGCACAGATGGGGCTGTGTGCAACAAACTGCAAACTCGGCTTTGTTCTGCAAGCATAATTTGAGCTGTGACATCAAGCGTAACCATCGCTGTGCAACAAAACCTCTGTGCTAGCAAGGGACACCCAACCTCTACGGGAGCCAATTTCACACCATCTATGCTAACAAGTGATGTTCACACTGGTACTGGAACACTTCAGAAAGCTTCAGTGCCAGAGAGCACAAGGACCATCAGTTCCCTCATCGCTCTTTACCTCTAACCTGGCCAAGTGGACAAGAGACAGGATGGAAAAGGGGACTGTAAGATCAGTCTATGGGGGAAAGGGAGAGAGACTGGTTTAAAATGTGTTTGCTTTGCTGTGTGAGAAGCCACCACCTGCACAC
Source organism: Scolopax mira (assembly GCA_004320125.1). Classification (NCBI taxonomy): domain Eukaryota; kingdom Metazoa; phylum Chordata; class Aves; order Charadriiformes; family Scolopacidae; genus Scolopax; species Scolopax mira. The sequence continues at coordinate 23,465 of BJBW01006808.1, forward strand.
AGTGCAAGCCAAGAAGAAAGTGGACAGAAGAACTAGGTAACCTTACAGCTGCTTTGCTAGCAGTAAGACGCCTGCAAATAAGAACTAGCTCAGCCATCCAAATTTCCTGTTCTAACACTACACTTCCCTGAATCTTTTTCCTTTATTAGGAAAAAGAGTGATCCCACAGCCTTGGATCAGGGGGAGACCTTTGTATGGCACTAGTATGGGAAATTGAGGCAGCCCCATCATGGCTCCAGCGGGTACCAGATGTGTTCTAGGGTGCTACTTCCTAAGTGACTCCAGAAGAATCAGTATCCTGACAGATTAAAAAAATTATAATAATCCAAAAGAACACAATAAATTGCCCCAAAATACTTGCCTCAAAGTACTGATATTGCCATTTCTCAAAGACAAAGGTCACCAGGATGTGCTGGCATCAAACCATGCATGTTTGGTGCCCTGCCATCCCAGCAGAAGTAAAGCTACACAAGAGCTTTGCTAACATGCATGTCATTGCCAAAGAAAATTCATTTCCTGATAAAAATATTTGCTCCTGGTCATTGTAACCAATGATTCTGGGTGTTAGAAGACAGCTTCTTGGTTATAATCTCAGGAAACATGCCTGGCAGCCTTGTGCCATGTTTACCACTTGAGTTACTTGCTCACATTAATGATAAGGCCCCGCTGTCACTCAGGCATGTGGCACTTAGAAGTTTCTGCACATGGGCACCAAGCAAGCTCAGACTCTGATATGCTTCAGAAATTATTTACCACTACAAAAATTACTTAGATTTTGTCTGAGCCACTTGCTGTTGCTAAGTAAAGGGTGGCTTCTGGATCAGCTGTGTGCCTTTGGGTGCCTTGACAAAAGCTTCAAAAGCACCCTGGATCCCACCTACCAGGGGCCCAGGATAACAAGCTTGTTAAAAACATGTGGATTTCCATGCTTCAGTGCCTATCCCTGAGCACTTGTGTTCATAGCAAAGCCTTCACAGATCATTAAATACAGATGGCTGCCACAAACAAAGGACTGGTGTTGTTATCCCAAGAAGTGTCACTCACTCCAGGAAGAAATCTCAGATCATAGTAAGGATTCACCAGTTCCCAAGCCCCCAGAACAAACAGCCATCCCCAAAGCTAGTGTAGATAAACTTCTCACACCACTATTGGTGGTGAATGGAGTGAAATCCAGTTGGTGGCCAGTCATGAGTGGTGTCCCACAGGGCTCAGTACTGGGGCCAGTTCTCTTCAACATCTTTATCAACGATCTGGACATATTAGGAAATATTTCTTTAATGAAAGGGTTGTCAGGCATTGGAATCTGGGCTGCCCAGAGAGGTGGTTGAGGCACCATCCCTGGAGGTATTCAAGAGATGAGATGCCGTGGTACTTG
>BJBW01006810.1:0-23363 GCA_004320125.1 Scolopax mira
GGGGAGGGGGCGGGGGTTGAGGAGGGAAGGGGGAGGGTGATGGGGGTCACTGGAGATGGGGGGTTGGATGGGGAAGGGTAATAGGGGGGGTCATTAGAGGACATCGGGGGGGCTACTCGGGGGGGGGGGGAGGGAAGTGGGGGTCACTGGAGAATGTGGGGCTGGGGGTTGTGGGAGGGGTGATGGGGGTCACTGGGGACTGCGCTGGGGGTGGTGGGATGAATATTGGGGGTCACTGAGGGGCTGGGGGCTGCATTTGGGATGGTGGGAGGGGTGATGGGGGTCACCTGGGAGTGGCAAGAGTAATAATAGTCACTTGGGGGGCTGCAGTGGGGGTGGTGGGAGAGGTAATGGGGATCTTTGGGGGGCTGGGGGCTGCCCTGGGGGTGATGAGAGCAGTAATGGTCACTTGGGGGGCTGCAGTAGAGGTGGTGAGATGGATATTGGGGGTGACTGGGGGGCTGGAGGTTGCAGTGGGGGTTGTGGGAGGGTTAATGGGAGTCAATGAGGGCTCCAGAGGGGGATAGATGGGGGTAGTGGGGGCACTGAGGGTCTGGAAGCTATAAATAGGGGTGGTGGGAGTGGTGATGGGGGTCACTGGGGGATGGAGGGGTGGATACTGGGGACACTTAGGGACAGGGTAGGACTGGGGGCAGCAGTTGGGGAGCAGGGAGGAATAGGGCCGTGGGGGCAGGATTATGTGGGGACTGCAGTGGGCTTGGGGGAAATGGGGGACACTGGGGGTCATAGGAAGGATATGGGGGATGTGGAGAGCACTGGAGGGGAGGAAGAGTCGGGGGAGCAATACTGGGGGGAGATGGGATTCAGAATAGGGTTGGGAAGTGGGGGATGTGGGGACTTGGGAGGTGGGGAAAAGCTGTGAAGGGTCAGGGATGGAGAGAGGGACATGGGGCCGAGGAGAGGCTCTGGGGGCTGTGCTGAGATGCTGAGGGAGGTTTCTGGGCAGATGGGAGAGCACTTGGGGAGATACTGGGGAACAGGATGGGTCGAGGGAGGGGGGATGAAGGCTCCTTGAGCCACATTATGAGGAAGAGGTGCTCCTGGAACGTCCCACTTGGGTCCCTGGCGTGGCTGTCAAGGAAGGGACAAACCTGAAGGCACCGGGAGCCAGAGTGACTGCGTGGTTGGTTGTAGGGAGTTCCTGTGTCCAGGAGCATTGTTTAGTTCTGAGCTTGGCTGGATCATAGACTGGCTTTTTTTTTTTTTTTTATTCTTTCCTTTTATGAGGGTGGGGAAGCACCACTTTGGGGCTGTATCATCATCCCGTTGGGATAAGGGAGTAACGGGGTGTTAGAGCTGCCCAAATCCCAGGCTGGGTATGGTGTGCAGCTTCCCCACTCCCACCCCATAGTTTGGGGGCAAAATCACAGTCGCATCTTCTGTGCCTCCACAACCCCCTCCCCTTTGGAGGGGCGACTGGGTGCCTCGGTGATGGGCGAGCTCATTTTTAATAGAGCCTGCGATCGCTCTCTGTGAAAGGTATTGTGCAATTCTCTACTTCAGGGTGGTTTTTTGTCTGTGAAATCAAATAAAAAAACTTTTTCTCGCTACTTCTTTTCCTGGTAAGTGGATGTGCTCAGTGCTCAAGCAGTAAAGCAGGCTCCGTCAGGCATAGAATGAGGGCTTTTATTCCTCTAGAATGGTAAATTGAAGCGGTAGGTCCATGACCTGCAGTGATAGTCCTGCAGGGTCTCTGACTCAGCCAGTGTCCTCGGGAGGGCAGGGCGAGGAGGAGTCTGGCTTAGAACTCTGGGTGCAAAGAAGCCAAGCCCAATTTCACCACACAACTGATCTCCGTGCAACACTCACCAAAATGTGGAAGCTGGAGCCCCAGGCCCTAAAATGCCTGATTTAAACTTAAAGAGTGCTTGTAGGGAGTGCCAAAATGCCGTACCTACACACGGGACCTGGATGTTGGGGAAAAAAAAAAAGGTCTTTATGTCCACACTTATCCCCATCCTTGGAATATAACACGTTCACGAAGCAGCTCGTCAGTTTTCCAACAAGCTGTGATCTTTAAGGGCACACAGCGATGTCTTAAATATGAAATAACCAGTCATTTTGATTGCAAATCCTGAGCGGGGATGGTGTCCTTGTGGTCTTTCTGGCACGGTAACTCCATGAAGTTGGCATCACACACTCTGCACTGTAGCTGCCCTCACTAATTTACTCAGTGGTGAGGTTTTAGTGCCTCGTTTCCCCCGCTCTTTTCCGAGTGGCTGGCAAACATCCACAGCGTGTCCTAAGGTGAAAACTTGCTGTTATCATCAGGGGAGGTTGTGGGGGGCCAGTTTGGTGGGGTCTTTTATTTTCCATGCGAGGAGGTTAAAGCAGCTCAGCCTAGTGTGGCAATTCCTCAAAGGGAGGTCCTGGGTTCTGTTTTGGATGGCGTGTGGGTCTCTTCCTCAAGCCACCCATTTCAGATGGTGGGAGGGCATCCTAGAATCATGGAATCATAGAATTGTCAGGGTTGGAAGGGACTTTTCAGATCATCTAGTCCAACCGTCGGCCTAACGCTCTGCTGGAGAAGGGACCTGGGCTGCAGGGAAGGGTCTGGGTGGGGTGGAATGAATGGGGAAAAAAGGTGATGAGGTGTCCTTCATGGAAATCCTGGTGTGTGGGAGCATTGGAACTTGAAAGGTACCTTCTCCTTTACCAGCTCCCCATGTAGGGGCTTGCTCAACCCCACAGACAGGAAGAAGGACGTGTTAAGTTCACACACTCTTACTCTGCGCTGACGTCCAGGAGCAGAGAAGCTCATCCCCTGCTCTGCGGGGCTGGGGGTGGGATGTGTTTACCAGAATAAACACAAAAAAGGTTCTGGAAGTCAGGGTTTGCCCAGGGCATTTCACCGACAGCCTGAAGTGAAGGTGATGATGATGGTTTTTCAAAGCTTCGTGTAGTTCTGTGCTTGTATTTTCTAGATCCGGTCTTGAGCATCTCTTACTGAGTTCCCCAACGTTTGATTTAATCTGATTTTACTTTAGGGGTAGTTACCCCAGTAAAGAACACCCTGTAACACCACAAAGAGGTAAACTCTGGCAGCAGAAGTGTCTGGGTGTGGGATTTGTGTCTACTTTGAACTGAAAATAGGGTCGTGTCCACGGGAGGAAAAACTACAGCTCTGTTCTGCGAGGAAATCGCAGTTTCTCCCGAATGTTAAGATTGGTGATGAAATATTCATGCTCCCAAGTGAGTCACCAGCCAGACCGGATTGGGTCTGCTGCTTCCCAAACCCGTCGGGAGTGGTACAACTACATGAACAACTTCAGCTGGTTTCTCAGGAAAATGAGGCTCGTGCGATAGCGCCGCTGTGCGTGCGGCCGGCTGCGCTTTCCTGCTCTTGGCAGCTTTGGAGTCTGAGCCTCTCCCAGCCAAATCGAGCAGGAGGCTGAAATCTGAAAGTTAAATTTCTGGAGGTTTTCGTGAAATAAAGTACCCTGGGAGAGGAAGGGAGGATAAAAACCCCCAGTTTGTGGTGCAGGCTGTGGGAGAGCGCAGCAGGAGCTTGGTTTTTTGCTGGGTAGGGAAAAAAAATGTACATGGGTAGGGAAAAAATCCACATGGGTAGGAAAAAAATCATGCTGGTGGCCATAGAATAATTCATCAGGTGCACCTGTGTGGGTGTGTGGTTGGTAGGGTCTGGGGTTCTGAAGGATTTCAAGCAATAAAGAGTGAAAATGATTGGAGCTGTAAAACTACAGCTGCTGTTTGCTTATCAACAGAATGAGCTGCTTCGTATCTGGTTTCTCTTTAGCTAAAGAGTAAGAAACTGAGGGAAAGAGGCTGATGACTCATTGTCTGAGCCGGGATTAAACTTGCAGGTCTCCTGGCATGCAGGATTGGGCTCGGAGCACGGTCACATTTCTTGGTGAAAAACCATAAGCTCTCAATGTTGAGGTGTCAGAGAGGACACTGGGGGGGGTGTCACTTGCTGGGGAAGGACAGGCAAAGGCAGTGCCTGAGGACTCTGGAGCTCCCTCCTCTTGATGGGAGTACTTGCTCAGAGTGTACCTGGGTTGTCTTCCCCAGAATTAGCTTTAAAAAATTCCTTGTTTCCAAATGTCTGCCTTATTTGAGTCTGGGATAAGCTTCTATGAATCCCTGGGCGAGCGGCGCTGCTGAAGGACAGATAAAATGAGAGATGACCTGATGGCTCCTGTGGCTCCGTTGTGATTCTCTTTGAAGGAATTCATAGTTTTCCCCCCTGTAACAAAGTCCTCTCCGCTCCCAGGTGATGTTGGAAACTACTATTATGGCCAAGGACATCCAATGAAACCCCACAGGATCCGGATGACCCACAACCTACTGCTGAACTATGGCCTCTACAGGAAGATGGAGATATATGTAAGTGCAGAGTTGGTCACCAAAAGAAATAGACTTGAGAGATCTTAGTTGATGTGTCAGATTTTAATTTTGATGCTTCATACTCATAAATTCTCTGTTGATGAGCCAACAGGAAGGAAAAAAAACCCAAGAAACAGTTGTGCTGATATATTTCTGCTTTCTTCTCATTGCTGGTAGTGAAATGTTCTTGCTTCAGATAAGCTTTGGAGACTTGAAAATTGTATTTCTCCCTCTAAATTATTTTCTTTGTTTAGATAAGTAATACATTTCAGTCTCTGGTAGTGGCATTCTTGCCTTCAAAAATAAGTTTCTCTTGTTTAATGCTGCTCCTTTGAGTTTTTTGCTGTTCCTGGGAGTAAATCTGGGATTGGAAATGGGAATAGGGGAGAGAGATGTGTTTCAAAACAAGCCTTGCCCTTTCTTTTTCTCCTTGCAGCGCCCTCACAAGGCAAATGCAGAAGAAATGACCAAGTACCACAGCGATGACTACATAAAATTTCTGAGGTCTATTCGCCCAGATAACATGTCTGAGTACAGCAAGCAGATGCAGAGATGTAAGCGACGCGCCTCAAGCTTTAGCTCCTGCCACTGTTAAAATTTGTGGTTTTGGGAATCCTAGCCCAGCTTTAGAGAATTGGGATAAAGAGGGGGGAAAGAGCCACATGAAATTGTCTTTCTCCTGACTTTTTTTTTCATTTTTCTGGTAAATTAAGCATTTTTAAAAACGGGTCCCTCTCTTAAGCCGATATACCAGGAGAGCTGAGGGAAACACTTTGACCTGACTGTCTTTTTTTGGTCTTGTCTTTTGATGGAAACTCTTCTAAATTGCCTTCCTGGCTCAGAGATGACTGAACTACTCCATTTTTGAGCTGCGCATATTTTGTGTTAATTGCTTATCTTTAACCAGAAGTATTGAGGTAGGAGAGGGCTGTGTAATTTAAAACAAAAAAAAGAAGCCCAGCTCATCAGTTGTGCCCAAAATCTGCAGTAAATCTGAAGGATTTTCAAGGCAAAGGCAGCTTAGAGAGGGGAAATGGTTGAGATGCACGGTGCTATCTGTCCACTTTGTGTTAGAATGGTTTATTTTGTGAGCTAATCTCTTGTTCAAACCTCTCCAGTCCACGGAAGGGCTCTTTAATGGTGATTTTAATGTCACAGAAACCTTTTTTGGGTCTCTCTGCAACTCTGAGCTGACATTCTTTGGCAATGACTGCGGCAAACTAGGTTTTTAGCAAGTAGAGGCAAAAGAGGGTTTTGGTCTTGCACATTGTGGCCCTTGAGAGCAGAAAAAACGTTGTTAGCCCATGGGGTTCATTTATGTGAATTGTAGTCTCCAATTTAGAAGAAATAGAGGTCTTGAGCCTGAAGTCAAAGCACTTGGAAGCCTGGTGTGAGCTGAAGGGGACAGATATTAAGTCACAAGCGTGGAAAAGCAACGGGTAATAAGGTTCATGAGTAATATACATTGAAAGACTTCCTACAGTAAATGATATGCCTTAATACACCAAATGACATACACCAAAGTACATATTTACACAGACTGAACTGTTTACCCCTGAAGCAGATACAGCTCATAAACGCCCACTCTGCTCTCTCTGGTAGTCAACATTTTCTGCACTGTACTGCCACAGAGCTATTTTTACCTGAAGGAGGCAAAATCTGAAAAAGAATCTGATGTGCGGAGGACAGAGTTTTCCTTCAACAAGACCTGCAAAATACCAGCCTCTGTGTAGCCAGAGAACTAGCAGAGGAGGCTCAGAATGGAGATTAGGGATTGAGGAGATGAGATGACCTCTCCCAAGTGTGGTGGTGGGTCTCTGTAGCCTTCCCTTTGCAGGGAGGAAGCTGCTGGGGCTTCCATAAGGATGTATCCACCTTTAATGCTTCTCTCTCTCTGCTTGGGCTCTCCCAGATACAAAGTTCATCACTTACCCAGTGCAAGGAAGAAGAAGCATCTGCCTCTCCTCTTCCTCCAGAGCTTTCTGCCTATAGTCAAGTGATTGGCTCCTGTTATTAACACCCCTCATTAGTTGTCCTGGTGGGAAAAAGCCCAATTGCCTTCTATTTACACAGAAGTGTTTGCCAGGTGTAGCAGAGGGATGCCCTCAAATATTGTCAGTGCTGCCTACTGAGTTCTGAGGGGGCAGGGAAGGTAATTAACAGTCTCTAATTGGATTCTGCTGATGGCCCTTTTCCTGCCTGAGGACTTGGGAAGACACTCTGTAACCTACAGGACAAGAAGTTTACTTTGTTGTGATGGGAAATGGGCAGAAGTTGATGACTTCAATTTTCCTCACTTAACAGGGAGAGCTTCCAGCCACCTCTTGGAGTTAATTATTCAAACTCTGCCCCTTGCTATGCCCTGGTGAAACTATTGGGAAGTGGGAACAATTGCTTCCTTCTGGGCCTCCTGCTGGGTATTGTCCTTTCCAGAGATCCCTGACCCAAACTGGGACCATTCAGACTCCTTTATCACACAGTCTTTGTGGAGACTCTGCGCTGACGATGCAAGAACTGTGGTGTTGGGGCCTGTCTCACTAAGCACAGAAGTAAACATTCTACAGATGTTGTTATAAAAAAAAACATGGGGGTTTTGTTGTTGTTGTTTGTAAAAGCAACAAAAAGCTTGCAAAATCTAGATTCAGTACAAGTCTGTTGTTACTTTTAAGCATGAAACTATTTACGGTAGGAATTTACCCAGGCCAAAACGACTGCTGGGAACTTAAAAATTGCCTGATGTGAAGTAGAAGGGATGTAGAGAGCGTAACGGAACAGATGTGGATGTAAACTTCTTGTCCAGTACACACCAGTGTCTGCCACCTCTCCTGCAGTGGTGGCACTCTGCTTTCTCAGCTCCTTGTCAGCAACACAGCAGGAAACGAGAGCAAAATCCTTTCCTGCTTTCTGCGGGGCTGTGGAAGGGAGCTTGGGGTCAGCTCTGTGGTGGGAAACAGCACTATTCCCTCCCAAAAGTCAGGGTTCCTGGGCTGCAGGGCTGTGGGGTGGTGAGGGGTGCTGGCCCCCCCTTTTGCACAGCCCATGGTGACCAGCACGTGCTGCTGGAGCGGAGCAGAACGCTGTAAATGTGCTGTCTCCATGAGCGTGGCTTGAGCTGCTGCTGAGGATGAGTATGGGTGTTACAGAGCTCCTGTTGATGGCATCTCCTCTTTGCCCTCTTGTTTTCCAACGGGATGGACTGGTTTCTGGGTCCCTCATAGAGCACCCCAGTAGATGGCGTGCAGTTCTCACCAGAGCTCCTGGTTTCCTGGCTCCCACTTTCCTCTTTTCTTACAAATCTTGAGCATCTTCCCCACAGCAGCACCCTCTTTGCCCCATCAGGCAACTCTCAGGTTGATTACGTTAATATTTTATCATTTGTGTGTCGTATTCCATTGTTTAAAACGTTTGATGGCTCACCTAGTCAGCTGTTGCAATGAGAGTGGTGGGATGAGCTTTGCCAGTTATTTGTGGTTTTGTCTCACTGACTCTTTTTTCTTTTCTTTCCAAGTTAACGTTGGGGAGGACTGCCCTGTGTTTGATGGCTTGTTTGAGTTCTGTCAGCTCTCTGCTGGGGGCTCAGTTGGTAAGCTCACAAGTTGTACCTTCTTTTCTTTTTCTCTCAGGCAGATGCGTGTAATATCCTTCTGTTCATAAATAAATTAAGAAATAAATTGTGGGGAAGCCCAGTCAACCTCTTTCTGATTTACTTAATAATTAAATGCAGATAATATTTTTTTTCCATGCCACAGTTCAAGCCCTGCATATTGATGGATCCCTCTCGATTTGTTAAATATCTTCACCAGTCTAAGTTAATTCACTGAATACGCGAAGGGCTCTGGAAGCAGTACAGCAACTTCAACAAAACCACAGCAACAACAGGGGTTTAATAAAAAAACCAACATGAGATTTACAGGCAAAAAAGAAAATGTTAGAACCTTGTTCTGGGCGGGTGTAACCTGGAAATGAAAGAAAAGGGGGACTTTATCTGGGCTTTTTAACAAAAAGCCACTGTCTCTGGACAGGAGGCAAACTAGAATGCGAACCTGAACATTTAAAATGCTTTCACTGTTTTCACATACTTTGTTGCAGAAATGCTGGGTGTTGCGGAACAGTATTGCTGTGCACAGGCGTTAAAGCTTTGTGGCTGCTACTCCCACAGTGACATCTAGAAGGCTTTATTTCCTGTAACCCAGCTCAGCCGTACGTACAAGTACTGACTGCAGCGGTTTCTCAAGTGTTGTGCTCTCTGCTCCCAAGGCTGGAGATTCCACAGAACAGATCACTCGTTTTGATCTTGGGAGACCTGCAGAATTTGCAGAAAGTTTATGAAGGACCCGGGGGAGGAGAACTTCCTTTGCCTAAATGCATGTTCAGTGAATGACCTAAATATACGTTGGATAAAACCTTTCATTAAAAATCTTGCGTTCGGGGCACGGGGAAATCTAAGCTGTCTTCAGCTGTGACCCCAGCCAGGCTGCTGGGACTGGTTTGTGCAGATTTTGTGCTCTGAGGCAAATGTGGGAAGCGGTGAAAAGTGTGTGCAGGCAAAAAATAGGCTGCCTTTCTCTTCCCTTAGATTGTTGAGACATCCAGCCTTAAACCCCTTGGGCTTGTTCTCTGTGAAGTGCCCAAACGCACGCATGAGCGATGATGTGATCGTGAGGGACCCGTGCTCTGCCCCTGGGTCTCTGTCCCGGGGTCTTTGCTCTGGTACTAACCCTGTGTAATTCTCCCAACAGCCAGTGCCGTGAAGCTGAACAAGCAGCAGACAGACATTGCTGTGAATTGGGCAGGAGGCCTTCACCACGCTAAAAAGTCAGAGGCTTCTGGCTTCTGTTACGTCAACGATATCGTCTTGGCTATCTTGGAGCTCCTAAAGTATGGGCAGTACCATTTACACCTTTTGTTTGTCCATTCCTTAGTGCTTTCTTCCCAGTCTGCTCTTTTTGCTGCTTTTTTTAAAACTCTATTTTCCTGGGAGGGCTTAATCAGCTTAATCAGTTTGGGATGTGGTACCTTCTCTCCCGAAGCTTAGACTCGTCTCTGTTCTATCCACCCTGGAAAAGGGGGCACAGCTCTAATCTGTGACAGCTTTTGGCTCAAGGCAAACCTCAGTGGGAGGCTTGGACGTAAAAATAGTTTGCTGGCTGAGTCCAAATAAACCAGGACTGCCTTCAAAGATCAGTTGTGGCAGCAAAAGCCACTTTATTTTCCTGTGTGGCTCTGTCTGCTGCAGCCTGGGGATTAGCAGCAAGTTCTTTGCTTTGCTGGGGAAGGCAGTTCCTGCTCTGAAGAAATGCAGCCTTTTGACTTGTTTTCTCATCCCAGGTATCACCAGAGGGTGCTGTATATCGACATTGATATTCACCATGGAGATGGTGTGGAGGAAGCCTTTTATACCACCGACCGTGTCATGACCGTGTCCTTTCATAAGTACGGAGAGTACTTCCCAGGAACAGGGGACCTACGGGTGAGAACGAAGGCTTTGCAGTAAATTACCTTCAAACTTGGTCTCTCCCATCATACTAATTTAGCTAAAATCAAAGTGGGATCCTTTTTTAGGAGTGTAGGTGAGGCAGCTGGCTTGGCGTAATAAACCCAAGGCTTTGCTATCAGTCTCTTAGCAGCCTTCTGGTGGGATTATGCTTGGAAAAAGTGACTCTGAGGGTGGCAGGATGGTCATCTGTGAGTACTTGCAAACAAAGCTCCGTCAGAGGAGCGTTTGGGTGAAGGTTTATGAGGGAGCTCTGTGTGTCTTGGTTTGTCTTGTTTCCTCCTGTGAGTCAGTTCTACACGTTAATGAGTTGTGGTGTTAACTGTGGTGCTCTTTCAAGGTGTGGTTTGCTTTGTGACTTCTGATACTGCCAGAATGCTCTTCTCAGGACCAAAAAGTTCTTTACCTTTTTTTTTTTTTCAAATGTGCGTTTTAGTAGAGTTACATTTTTCTGATCTAAATTCCCAGAGTTTGGCACTAGTGATGTGAACGTCCGTCAGGCACCGACATTTTTTTCCTGGTGCAGCCACTCCACAGCATAAATGAAATGATTATTTTTTTATAAAACACTTGAGTATGAGAGAGATGATGGAATTGTAAAAATGTATACATTTTAAAGTAAAAATAGATTATTCCGGTTACTAGACCACACAGTCAGCCCAAACTGGTGTTTTGGGCTGTGTCCCCCTGCAGAGTTTACGGGTTTGGAACTAGAATTTTGGCTGCTGGTTTTATTGCCATGTAAAAGTGACTTTTGCCTGTGCAGTGAGAGCCTGTGTGCTCACAGCAACGTGAAAGTGGTGACAGTTGTAGATTTTTTTTCTTCTCTGAGCACCAAGAGAGAATTCACCCACTTATGCCAAATAAGCTGCTGTTGGATTGAACTGGCTCTTGCTGCCTCTGCGGGAACAGTGTTTTCTGTGAGGGCTTGGGCTCACATTGGGGTCACACTGATGGAACCCCAGCCTTCCCTTCCTGATTTGGGGAACAATTTACATGTCGCAGCTGGCTTTTCTGGTGACCTGGGGTCTCTCCTGTCTCTCTCTCTCTGACAGGATATTGGTGCAGGCAAAGGCAAGTACTACGCTGTCAACTACCCCCTGCGGGACGGAATCGATGATGAGTCCTATGAAGCAATATTCAAACCAGTAAGTGAAGACGTGATCCTTTGTGGATCATATTTGTCCCTGGGTGGTTCATGGAGCCATTCTTTGGGGAGATTCATTCAGTCTCTGTGATAAGACCCTTCAGGGGTGATATTCCTCCCTGACAATTGCAGCCTGTCATCTATAAGCTTCTCTTTGTAAGAGCCTGACTGTTACCAGTGTAGGGGAGTCAGCAGCTGTGGGAACACTGGGCACGTCTTCGTGTTGCTTGCTGACATGGACGTTGCTGTGTTGCTGTGTCACTGTCCTGTGGAGAACGTGTAACAAGGGGCTTCTTGTTTAGGTGATCTCTAAAGTGATGGAGACATTCCAGCCCAGCGCAGTTGTCCTGCAGTGCGGGTCAGATTCTCTATCAGGGGACAGACTGGGCTGTTTTAATCTCACCATCAAAGGTAGGAGAACCTTAGAGTGCCTGTGTTGAACTGGCACAAATGATACAATTAATGTTTAATTGAAAAGTTTGTTCTTCTCATACCGTGGGGCTATGGCCTTTTCCCCCTCTGCTTTTCCTGCAGGTCATGCCAAGTGTGTGGAGTTTGTAAAAAGTTTTAATTTGCCTATGCTGATGCTGGGAGGAGGTGGCTATACGATCCGCAACGTGGCTAGGTGCTGGACCTACGAGACTGCTGTGGCTTTGGACACTGAAATTCCCAATGGTAACTCCCCCCGGGAGCCTTTCAAGCAAGACTAAGGGATAATGACACTCAGATAGCAAAGCTCAGGAAACTGATGGTGCTGTGGGAGAGGCAGCACCCCTAAGATGTTTCATTAGCTCTTGATTATCACTGTGGAAGAGCTTTTGGATGTCCTGAGTTGCAGTAGCTCTTCTTGCTTGCATTCTAGTCCTGTAGCTCTCCCACCCAGCAAAAGGTACCCAGCAGCCTTCTCGTCTTACTGAAATGAGATGGCCTTCTACTGAAGACTTTTGTGTGCACTGGTGGTGTTTAACTGCCCAAGTAAGCTTTCACTGCAGTGTTGCTGAGTTGTCTACTTTGATCTCAGTTTGGGCTGTGAAAGCTTTGGCTCCTATGCCTGGGTACATGCAGTTGTGCTTTTCTGTAGAAGTATCGTGTTTGTGGTGTTTCCTCACCAGCCCAGCCATAATTCGGTGTTTATTCTTCACTTGCCTGCAGAGCTTCCATATAATGACTATTTTGAGTACTTTGGACCAGACTTTAAGCTCCACATCAGCCCCTCGAACATGACTAACCAGAACACCAACGAGTATCTTGAGAAGATCAAGTAAGTGTTTGCTCCTCTTTGTGAGACTGTCCCTTTCTGCTGGGGGGCTTCCCAGCCGCGGGTGGCATCTTGCTGACAGAGGGTGTTCCTTTCCCTGCTGGCTCTAGGCAGCGTCTCTTTGAGAACCTGCGTATGCTGCCTCATGCCCCCGGAGTCCAGATGCAGCCAATCCCTGAGGATGCTGTTCAGGAAGACAGTGGAGATGAAGAGGAAGAAGATCCTGAGAAACGCATTTCAAGTATGTGCTTGTTTCTGGCGTGGTTTCCTTGCCCAGCTGGGAATTGTACCGTTCGGGGCCTGTGGGTGCAAAACCAAACAGGACCAGTTACCTGGAGAAGGGTGCGGGCTCTAAACTTGAGTTCCCTCAGTAGAGAGAGGAGGACATATAATTTAGATATATCTCTTCTCTGGAGTCCTTCAGTTTGAATCAGTTCCCACCTTTCTTATCTATTTCATAAGATAAAGCAGTGATGCTGAGCACTGCAGCGCTTAGAGATTTCTTTTCCCTTGGAGGAACGGCGCTTTTACAGGAACAATTTCCATAATCAGCTTTAAGGTGAGAATTCAAACAGTTCCTGTGGTGTAGGTGCTATGACAGAATACTTTCTGGGCGATTGTCAGGTTTGATCCCAGGAGTTGTCTTCTGTGGTGAAAATGCTCGTTCAGACCCAGATTGGCTGATGGCCCTTAGATCTGGCAGACAGATTTCCTCGGCGTGAGGCTGGTTCCTGCTTACGCCGTCAAGTCGAGGCATCACGCTGTACCTCAGCCAAGTCCCACGTGTGATCCTGGATCTGAGGCAGGTTGAGCAGTCAGGAGTGATGGGTTAAAAGATAGGACCCGTAGAAAGATAAAGTGGTTTTTATCGTGGCCTTAATCCTGACTTAGGTAGGCTCGTTAGTTCGTTCCGGTGTGTAGATGTACTCGGAGAAGGTGGTGCTTGGTGTCTCCTGGCTGCTAAATCTGCTCAACCAACCTCTCTTCCTCAGTCCGCAACTCTGATAAGAGAATATCCTGTGATGAAGAATTTTCTGACTCTGAAGACGAAGGGGAAGGAGGGCGCAAAAACGTTGCCAACTTCAAGAAAGCTAAGCGTGTGAAAACAGAAGAGGAAAAGGAGGAAGAGGAGAAGAAGGGTAAGAATGAAAGCTGGGACTAGGAGACCTCCCAGCTCTGTGGAATTTTGCCTGGTGTGTATTTTCCTACTGCACTACCTCTGTGTCTCCTTTTTTCCCTCCCCTAGATGAGAAAGAAGAGGAAAAAGCAAAAGAGGAGAAAGCAGAACCCAAAGGGTGAGTCCTGTCTCCTGGTGTGGCCATTAAATGGCTGCGCTTGTACTTCCTTGTGTGTTTCCCCATGCCCTCGGTTGGCTGTTGCACAACACGAGGGGGTTGGAGGAGGGACGTGGTGGTTTGTCAGGGAAGAAGTTTGCATGTGGAGAACAGTACGTCTGATAACGCCCTGGGAGAGCAGAAACCTTAGTGAAAAGGGCTTAAAAATACAGTGCTTTTGTTCAGTAATGTGGTACAAGTGGGCCATAAGCACCATTTCTAAGTTTGCAGCTCTGGCTCGTTATTAAAGCAGAGGCACCACCCAAATTGCTTGTTTTTCAACCAAATTCTTCACTGTTTGCTTCCACAGGGTAAAGGAAGAGACAAAATCCACCTAAGATGGCTGCAGCTGGACAGTACCTGTCAGTGCGTAGTTGTCGTAGGTTTAGCTTCTCTGGTTGCCTCCCATTCCACAGGATTTATATTTTATATATGTTTCTGTATATATTTCTATATAAATATATAAATGACTTGAGAACTGTAAATTATTCCTTGCTGCACTCCGCTGGGAGCAGGCAGGGAGGATTCTGCAGAGTAGACAGACCTGCACTGCCCAGATTTGGTGACTGGGAAGTTTCACTCTTGCCTTCCACTGCCTCTCCTTAGTGTGTCGAAAAAAAAATCACTTCCTTTCTTTACTCTCTCCTGAAATAACCACCCTTGGAAAAGAATAATTTAAGTAGAAGAAGTAGTATTTGCATTTCAGGTTAGGTGGAAAGATGGCCATGAAATTTCTTTTTGGTTTTCTTTTATTTTTTTCCCTTTTTTTCTTCCCTTTTTTTTTTTTCTTCCCAAACGAAGCCTGTGAGAGACTGACTATTCCTTCGGTCTTCAGTTTGATTCCACCGTGGCGAGTAACTGCAAGCTGGTGCCGCTTCTCAGGGTCAAATAGTGCAGTTCTTGAATAGAGTTGGCTACCTCCCTGCAGCAAACTTGTGGAAAGAGATTGAAGCAGCTTAAAAGCGACCTGAAAAAGCGATTTGGTGAATCAGCCTCAGAGCCCTGCGGGCGCAGATCGGGGAAAATGCGACATTAAAATCACCCGATCGTGGTGGTGAATGTTTTCCGAGATCTTGCCCATCCAGTTGGTGCGGCAGCATTTATATGTCTTGGGATGGGATTATGATGTTTTTATACCTTTTTTTTTCTATACCTACCCACCTCTTTTGGGGGAGGAAGTGAGTTACTGCCCCTTTGGCCACCTGCTTTGCTTTTCCTGCTTGTTTGCCCTCGGCTACACGAGCCGGGATGTGCTTCCTCAGCCCTGCTCTGTGTCCTGGGCTGAAACCACTGCAGAAATTCCCAACTTCTCTAAAGACCAATCCCGGCTTGTGTCACTCACTGAAAAATGATCTTTTCAAATTGAACCTTTCCTCTCGTTTGCTCTCAAGGCCAGTAAATACATCGAACCTTTTTATCAGCCCCTCAGAGCTGTTATCGTTACAAGGGAACAGCAGATGGGGCTCTGTATGTTGGTTTTTTTTAATAACTACTCCTCTTCCTACTCCCACGCATTATCTCACACCCAAAAGTCTTTCATGACCAGGACTGGCCTTTCTTTTGCATCTTGTTTTGTACAGCTGATGGTTAGATGAGCTTTTTGGTGGAAATGCTTTGCAGAAGTTGTGCGGGCGGTTTTTTTTTGACTCCTTTCTCAGGGGGATTCCTCTGGCCAGCAGAGGATCTGTACCTCCCACGGAGCGCTGCTGATGGGTTCAACTCTAATAATGCTGCTAACTTAACACAGGTTATTTTTTTAAATGTTTTATTTTTTTAAAAATACTTTTTTTCCTCCCCTTTTCCACCGTGAAGTTTTTTAGTCTCTTTGAATCCGAGTGACGTGTCACTCCTGCTCTTCAGTGTTTGTATGTGAAGCGAGAGAGATCAGTGTATCTTTGTGTCTGGGGGGGAGGGGGGGGGGAAGGGGGAAATATATTGTGGTTTTTTAAAGATGCTTTTATTTTGAATTTTGAGAACCTTTGTAATAAAACTGGTACATTTCTATGGTTGGTGTGAGTTTGTACTGCTTTGTGCTGAGGGGAAATGCTTGGGTGGTGGGGATTCAGTTTATTTTCACCACCATTGCTGGAAGGTGATCATGATGATGATGTGATGATAGTCCCAGCCACGAAGTCCAACAGCTTTAATAAGATTTGGGAAGAAAAGCAAGGCGAGAGGTGATTATCTCTCCACCTCCCATCACAAACAGGGCTGGATGTATTGGTTCAGATAAAGCAAAATTGTCACTGGAACATTTTATTTGGCCCATACTCTATGCTGTGTGTGAAATGCTGCTTTAGATTCTTTTGTAAATGCTTATTTACACCCCCCCCCCCCCCCCCGTGCTTTATAAAATAACCTTGAAATTCTCTGCATAGCCCATCTCTACAGAAAAGGTAAGTTGAAATATTGCGGGTCACTGAGGTAATTTTCCTGTCTTTTTCCTAAATCACAGGTGGGTTCTCCAGCAGCTTCACTGATGCTAATTGGGTTCCTGGTTTGATTGGAATTACAGTACCTCATGCAGCTGACGCTCTGAAAGCAATACTAATTGAGAAAAGAAATAATAAGATGTGGGAAGGGAGTATCTTTTGGATGAACTGAAGTGGTTTTTATCTGGTATTCAAGTGAAAAAAATTTCCTAGCTCAGAAATTCTGCAACTAAGGGGTGATCACACCTGAAACAGACACAAAAGCTTCAGAAGCCATATCTGTTTATGCATTAAGAAAAGGCTTTGCGTGGCAACAGTTGACTTCCATTGCTGTAATAGTACCCCAGGAATCTTAATTATCCTTTTCACCAGAGCAGACAATTAAAATCCCTGTGCTCCTTGAAAAAAAACCAGCAGCACGAGCGGCATCGCAGAGGCCCATGCGCCACCACGGCCTCCTCTCCCAGTGCTCCTTAAAATGGCTGCCGTGATGCTGCCCGGCCTCTGGCTGGGCCACAACACAGCAGCCTCACACCACAGACCCCCAGCAAGCTTAGAATTGGCAGACCACAGTGCTTCCATTTAAAAATACCCCTTCTATTTATTTTTTTTAAGCCCCCTCCCTCCATCAATTGGGATAAACCCCCTGCTGCCTTTGGAAAACAGGCTGCTTGCCCTCCACAGGAGGACACGCTGCATAAAATGAAAGGTTTTGACTATTTCCACCTACCTCAAGGGCTACGGAAGAGCCATGAAGGTTCTCACCCCAGGCCTTATGGTGGCCAGTTGGGCAAACAACAGTCCTGGCTTTTCCGCCATCTCCTTTGACAGCTCAAACAGCAGGGGTGGGTGATTAGATGGGAATTAGGAGCAGGCCATTAAATGGAGGGAGGCCATCAAACTCTGAGGTGCCGGAGAGGGACATGGCTCCTTCCTTCTGCCCTCCCAGGAAAAGCCACCTCTGAGCCTGCACGGATCCCGGGAGAAACAGAGACACCCATTGTGCTTTTGTTTTCCTCTTTGGCAGTAAATCCTTCCTCTCCGTGCTCTAGCATGTCTTTTTTTTTTTTTTTTTTTCAGGAAAGAGGAGCCAATCCTCTTCAAAAGCCACCAAAAATCCTCATCTTAAAATTAAAGAAGCTGGGCTTAAAATGTGACTTTCACCCAGGAACCCTTCCTTATGAGAAAAGGCTTTTTTTTTTTTATTATTTCTCCCCTCCTGTACCAGGGGAAAAAAAAAATATAATGGGTTAGATCTCCAAGAACACAGGTACGGAGCTGAAGAACGATCCAAAGGTGGCAGCAAGAGGTTTGTGTGAGAAAGTCCTTTGTGGCTGGAGCTCTACATCTGCTGCAAGTCAATTAACCACGGGCAGAGCCAGGGCTGGAGTGATTAAATACAGCAGCTGTTGGACTAAATAAGCAACTGGGATCTTCCCCGTCCCTCGTCTGGCACCCAGGACAAGAAGGACTCAAGCTCACCCATAAAGGGGTCACCATTTATTCCTTTCAAATGTTACAAGAAAGGCCATACAGCTTGCTTGTCTTTTCTTCTGGTGGTCTTTTTTTGTTGTTGATTTTCCCTTTTTTTTTTTTTCTTTTTAGAAGTTAGAAAATTGCAAATCAAGTGTTTTGGCCATTAAAAAAAAAACCAAACAAAAAACCAAAACCAAACAAATATTATTTACAGAGAAAACAAATGTGGCTTCACATTATACAGCTGGCCAGCCCCCTCCCTCCACCCCACACCCTAAAAGTTACCCCTTGGAAGCAGAATTAAACACAGCGGACTTACAAGCTTTATGGTTTTTAAGCCAATAGTAAGACATTATAAAAAACTAACCAGATTAGCTTTTAAACCATCAATTTCTATAAAAAGCACAAAATACTTTAAATGAAGTCAGAACCGGGAATGTAAACTGAGAAAACAAAACAAACCCCCAAAAAAAAACCAAAACAAAAAAGAATCTGTTGAACAGTCACTGGTTTGCTGGGCTTCGGGGGCTGCCGGAAGAGGGGGGACAGGGGACAGTCAGGAGACCAGAACCAGGGTGGGGGGGAGAGCTGGGAGTCTTACAAACTGTAAATTCCAGTTATGTCCAGGATAGTCTTCCTCCCCAGTTCCAAGGGGTTCAAGATAAAACTGCTCCGAGTTGTGGTGATGGTGGGAATCCAAACCAGCTTTCTAAGAAGGGAGGGAGGGGGTGGGAAGAAATAACAGGAGGAAAGGTGGGTTTTAGAGAGCGTTGTCAGTCCTAGGTGGGACGGGGAGGTGCTGGAGGGGGGGGACACACGGCAGCGAGTCTGTGGTGTTACCGGGATGGAGGGGATGGCGTGAGAGTCTTAAATCAGGACGATGCCAAAGTGGGCTCTACTCTTCCTTCTGCTCCGCTGCCGCCACGGGGGCTGTCGTGGGCTCAGGCTCCACGGTTTTTGAGGGCTCCTCTGGTTTGGCTGTGTCCCCGGGGTTTTCCCCCCCTGGCTGCTGCTTCTTCTCCTCCTCCTCCTCTTTCTCTCTGGCTTCTGCAGCCTTGGGTTCCTTGGCTCCCTGCTGCTGCCCATCGCCGCTCTCCCCGGGGCTGCCCTGCTCCTCTGCTGTCCCCTCCTCGGGGGGAGCCGACGGCTCCGTCCCCCCCGTCGCTGAGCAAGCGGGGTTCTCCTCCACCTTCCCCTGCTCCTCTGTCGTCGGAGAAGACCCCGAGGAATCCCCGGCTTCTTTCTTGTTCTTCCTAAAGGAGATCCCGCTCAGCTTGAAGGATTTCTTGAAGGAGAACTTCTTCTTCTTCTTGGGGGTGTCCTTCGGGGCCGCGGCACCTTCGGGTTTGGGGTCCCCCTCTTCGGTGGGGGGAGCGGGCTCGATGGCGTCCCCGCCACCCGCCTCCCCCTTGCTCTCCTCCGGGAGGGGTTCAGCCGAGCCGTTCCCGTTCACGGGCGCCCCTTCACCGACAGCCTTGGGCGTCATGTCCCCGTTAAACCTCAAATGGCCATTTTCCTGCGGAGAAAAGAAAAAGGGAGGGGGGGGAATAGAGGAAACGGAGCACCGCGTTAGGAACAACCGGGACTCAGCACCCCCTCCCCAAAACCCCGCATCCCGCCGGGGAAAGGGGGGGCACCGGGTATGGGGAGGGGGTGCACCGGGAGGGATGGACGACGGAGGTTGGGGACACACACGACACAATTCGCTGCCACCGGGCGGCGCCCGAGCTCCACTCCCGGTACCGGGGCGCGGCGGCGGTCGGAGCCCCCACCCGGTGGCGGGAGGGAACCCCGGGGCGCGGCGCGGGCGGTGCCGCATCGCTCCGGTGGTGCCCGTCGGGCAGGAGGGTTCCCCCGGGACACCGGCGCCCTCATCCCCACCGAGGGGCCACGGCCAGCCTTTGTTCGCCCGCCCAGGCGGGGCACACGGCGCGGATTCCCGGTCCTCTCCCCCCCCCCCCGGTACTTACCTGCCCGTTGGCTTTACCGGGCTCGGTGGCGGCGGCGTGGCCGGTTGGCGGAGCGTTGGCCTCCGCCTTGGCCGCCTTGGAGCCCTGGCTGCCCATGGTGCGGACCCGTCGGGCGGACCCCGCCGCGGCGGCTGCGCTCGGCGGGCGAGCGGCGCCGAGAGGGAGTGGACAGAGCCCCCCGCCGCCCCGGTAATAAGGCACGGAGCGGGGGCGGGCCGCCGCCGAGCCCGCCCCGGAGGCGGGGGAGCGGGATGGAGCCACCGCCCCGGCGGGGATGGGGGATATCGGCGGAGATGGGGGGTATCGACGGGGCCGTTCACCCTCACTCCCCGGCTTTGCGCCCCCCGAGGCCGGGGCAGCCCCGGGAGGGGCGAGGGCAGGCTGCGGGGAGGCGGTGGGTAAGGGGAGTGGGGTGCTGCTCCCCCCCCCCCAGCCACCTAAATCCTTGGGTGCCTTTGCCCCCATCCCTGTCACCCCTGGGATGCTGCTCACCTCAGCCCTGTCACCCCTGGGGTGTCTCTGCCCCCAGACCCATCACCCCTGGGGTGCTGCTCATCCCAGCCCCATCACCTCTGTCCCAAGTCCTATCATCCCTGGGGGGCCTCTGTCCCCAGCCCCATCACCCCTGAACTCCTAGCCCTGACACGCCTCTGGGGTGTCTCTTCCCCAGGCCCTGGGGAACCCTTGGGGTGCTGCTCCCCAAGTCCTATCAACCCTGGGGGGCCTCTGTCCCCAGCCCCATCGTCTCTGAAATCCTAGCCCTTGACACACCTCTGGGGTCTCTTTGCCCCCCAGCCCTGTCACCTCTGGGGTGCTGCTCATCCCTGCCCCATCACCCCTGGGACACTCACGGTGCGGGTTGCCCCTGTCCCATCACCTCAGGACACTCCTTCCCCCAGCCCCAGCACCCCAGGACACTGCTCCCCCCGGGGTACCCCTCATCCCAGCCCCACCAGCCCCCCGATGATGCAGGGGACAGGTTATGCCACGGGTCACACCCCAGCTCCCTGCCCCTGGCACGCAGACCCATAGGGTTTTTCCCCTCTGGTTTTTCCTCCTCTCAGCTTTCCCGGAAAAGGCACAGCTCCGGAGAAAATAAAACAGGAGACTAAACCAAAGGGGATGTTGATTTTGGCGAGGGGCCTGCAGCTTCCTGGTGCTGCCGGGGCCACCGGCCACAGCCTCACCACAGCGTGGAGCCAGCAGTGGCTGTGGGGGACTCCCCCCGGGGGTCTCCCTTGACACCCCGACACAGCTGATTTCACTGAAGGCATCCAAAAATCAAGACCTTTTTGTGCCTGGCCAAGCCACCGGCGTTCCCTGGCCACCGTGCCAGCGGCTGCCACGGGCCACAAGCCCCACGACCCGAGGGGTGCCTTCCTGGGACCCTGCTCCTGCCAAACCGACCCTGGAGCTGCCATGGGGAAGGCAGGACCCCCCCCCCTCACCCCCCCCAACCCCCCCCCCCCCCCCCAGCACCCAGCTGCGCCGCGGAGCCCACGCAGGATCAAGGCCAGCATCTCCGAGGGGGAAAACAATGTGCCGCTGTGTGTGCTCCGCCAACAAGGTCATGTTTTGTCTCTGTCCTCCCTCTTCCCCCCCCCAGGACACATCATCTCACCCCCGTTAGAGCAAAATTTCTCTGTTAATTAAAACAGGCCGCATCTTCCTTATTGACTTTTGGTTGCCAGTTGATAAAGCTGCTGAGCAGCCGCCGGGCCGCCGCCGGTCCCCCCCCCTTCCCTCGTGCCTTTGGCCATCTGCAGGATGGAGAGTGGCCCCAGTGGCCATCCGGGCTGCTGAGGATGCCACAGAGGATGTACCCCGTTTAACGGTGTTTTTCACCATTTGCAGTTTGCTTTGGGAAGACAAACAGCCCAAGAGAGTGCATTGAATTAGTCAGTAAACACCCTCTGTCTTCTGCTGCTCGTTCCCGAGTGTGAGCTCCAGGCTGGTGTCCCCAACCATTGCTGGGGAGCAAAACCCACCAAAGCCACAGCTGGAGAGCCCTTCCCTCTGCCCCATCTGCCTGTGCCAACCCCACACTTTTCACCTTCTGGGAGTGATTTTCTATCTTTCTGCTGAGATTCCTTTTGTCCTGGCTCTTCTCTGAAGGAATGCAAAAAGTTTTCATCCTGCTGTCCTGTCCCACACCATCCCATCCCATCCCATCCCATCCCACCCCACTCCATCCCATCCCTCCCTACCTCATCCCCATCCCATCCCACCTCATTCCCTTCATCCCATCCCATCCCATCCCACTGTGCTGTCCCACATTTTGGCCATGCTGAGCATGCCCAAGCAAGCACCAGCTCTCACAGTGCCCATCCAAGACCACCCATCCATGTGACCATCCTGAGATGCTCCAGTCCCGTTCTGAAGCCGAAGGGACCACCAGTGTGAGCACCACCAGTAACCCACCTGGCCCCGCTGTGGGCACTGGGGGTGCAGCCTTTGGGGTGACGGTGGCAGCCCTGGGGTGGCTTTGCCACTCTCAAGTTGGGGTCCAAACATGCGTCCTGTGCCATGAAACTGGCTGCTGGCTGGGAAGATGTTTCCTTCAGTGATGGGCTGGAGGGGTGGCCGGGCTTGTTCTAGAGGGGTTTTATTGGGCTGGGGGTGGGGATGGGGCCAGCAGGGTGGCTGTGGTGCCACTGGCTCAGCTGGGGCTGGTGGGCACATTGTCCCCCCCCTTGTCTGCCAGCCCCCCTGCAAAGCCCAGGTCTCTTCCACCTTTTTTGGGGGGAGAAAAAGTGCTTTACACCCCACGGCTCCCCCTCCAGAGCGATGGGAGGCAAATGGGGTGTCTCCAAAGGGCAAACTTTAGCACAATGAGACAGGTCAAGAGGCAGAGCTGCTTTTTTGGGGTGGGAAGGGGGGGTCAGCCCCCCATCCTCTCAGAGGGGGGAAACCTCACATGCTGTTTCCTCAGAGGAATCTCCAGTTGCCACGCCCCTCTTGATCCCAAGGCTTTTCTTGAAAACCCTCTTCTGTGGCGCTGTGTGAGGGATGTGTTTATGAAGAGACCTGCTTTCCCCCGTGGATTCCCGGCCGTGTCTCTTCTTCCAAGGCCTGGCTCCACCACAGATGTCTGTCCTGATGGCACTGCCCCCCGGGGCTCCGTGGGGAGAGCGTGGGTCCCCCCCCGGGCAAACCCGTGGCCAGTTGTTCCAGGGAAGAGGATTTTTCCTCCCATGAGTGTCGTTGGTGACACAGAGAAGCCGGTGCAGTTACACCGGGAGAGCCCGTGGAGGGGAGGAACCCACTGATGGCTTTCCAGCATAAAGCAAACACCAACCCAGTGGAAACCAGTGTGTCCCCGCTCACCGGGGATCCCATCCCATCACTGCCACCTCGGCCATGGGTCGGGCTCCTCTGCGCCCAGGCATTGGGCAGGGAAGCAGAGGGGGGCAGAGGATGCTCCGGTTCCTCGTGGGTTTCTCCGACAGGTCCCGGGGCTTTGGGGGATCGGGATGCGCCGGGGATTTGTGGGGTGGAGGCAGAGGGACAGATTACGGGGTCTGTCTGCTCCTCTGGCAGATGGACAGACAGACAAATCTGTCTGCCTTCTCCGTGCGCTGCTCCTGCCTAAAAGGCCTCGGGGACTCAAGATTTTTACGGATGTTATTTTCCACTTTCCAGACCTACTTAAGCTGCGTGCCGATTATTAATTTATTAGGTGTTAAGCGCTGACAGGCTGCAAGGGGGGAGGAAAGCAGCCCCTGAGCCAGGGGATTGCAGGAGGGTGCAGTCCCCAGCTCCGTGCCCCGCTCCTGCCTCCCGCCGTATTCCCCCAGCCCTTAACGAAGAATTAATGTAATTATTTATTCATGTAGGCTGGAGCCATTCACAAGCCTCTGATCATCTGCTGGAGGGTTTTAACC